>CAUYON010202309.1:0-19843 GCA_963573935.1 Arctocebus calabarensis
GGGTACAGGCAAAACTTACTAAATGCAGAATAGAAATGTCTTCATACAATAACTAAGAAAATGCATGAAAGCTATGTTAATCAGTTTGATGAAAACATTTCAGATTGTATATGAAACCAGCACGTTGTACCCTTGGTTGCAATAATGTACCCAGCTATGATTTAATTAAAAAAAAAAAAATTAGCTAAGAACTTATAGAGACTAATAACACCCATATAAAAAAAAAAAAGAAAAAAAAAGTCATCATGCTCAAGAGGCTTCATTGAAGCTAGAAACCATAATTCAACGGCCAAAATATTCACTGCTACTTAAACTAAGGAAAATGGAAGAAAATTTCTGACGTATTAACTGAAGTGAACGTGACAATGACACCCTCACCTGACAAAGTCACTAGCCAGTCTCACAGATGATCAAACGAGGTTTAGTCCAGCAAAGTCATGAGTGTGAAACATCAGAAAATCCATTGAACTAATTCATGATAAATAATAAAAGTATTGGAAATACCTAGTGATCATCACCATAATTACATATTCAAACTTAGAACCATCAAGATATGGACCCACTGATGGCCTCAGCATCACCTATATATAGGTAGGAATTTTTAATTTGAATCTAATTAAGCCGTTAAACCAAACTTTAAGTTTATAGGAAATACACAAGATAAATGAACCAACTAAACAATTCCCTTAATTAATAATTCTGACAATTTCTTTCTTTCTTTTTTTTTTTTTTTTTTGTAGAGACAGAGTCTCACTTTATCGCCCCCGGTAGAGTGCTGTGGCGTCACACAGCTCACAGCAACCTCCAACTCCTGGGCTTAGGCGATTCTCTAGCCTCAGCCTCCCGAGTAGCTGGGACTATAGACACGAGCCACAAGGCCCAGCTATTTTTTTTTTTTGCAGTTCAGGAGGGGCCGGGTTTGAACCCACCGCCCCTGGTATATGGGGCCAGTGCCCCACTCACTAAGCCACAAGCACTGCCCTGAATTAATAATTCTAACAAACCAGAAGTGTGTTACATACAATAAGACAACTGTCCTGGTCACCTCAATTAGTTGATACTGTTGAGGAAAAAGGTGGGGAGACTATCCTAGATTAAAAGAAAATAAAGAAATGCAAAAACATACATAAACTGTCATTAGATTCTAGTTCAAAAAATGCTATAAAAGCCATTTTAGGATAATATAGACTGGCTATTTCTAGCATACTGACTTGATTTTGCTGAGGTCGTAATATCCACCTTAGCTTAGTAATTCTAATAATCTTAAAGTATGACATAATCAAACAGAGCACCACAAAAATTTAGATCTATTTAACTGTATTTAAAAAGTGCATTAAGGCTCAGTGCCTGTAGCTCAAGTGGCTAAGTTGCCAGCCACATACACCAGAGCTGGAGAGTTTGAATCTAGCCTGGGCCTGCCAAACAACAATGACAACTACAACCAAAAAAATAGCCGGGTGTTGTTAGGCGCCTGTAGTCCCAGCTACTCGGGAGGCTGAGGCAAGAGAATCACCTAAGCCCAGGAGTTGGAGGTTGCTGTGAGCTGTGACACCATGCACTCTACCCAGGGTGACAGCCTCAAGTCTCAAAAAAAATAAAAAGAAAAGAAAAAGTGCATTGAAAGTGACTTCAGGTAGTTTACGTAAATATTTGGTTACATGATAAGATCTATTCATACCCTTACTCAGAGATCAATGACTACAATAACCATTTTCATAAACCGAACAGTTTAATACATCTTGCTCCTCTGGGGCCAAGGTCAATAAATTTCTGAGCAATTAAAAATAACTATTCAGGAGTTGGCAAATATTTTCTTATGCAAAAGCTTAACTTCAACTGTTTACATGACTGAACAGTTTATATGATTTATAACATTTTGTAGAAATCTTATTAATTCACATAGAAAATCTCAGGTTGACAACAAACAAAAGATTTTTTAAAGACAAGATCCTTTATAAGTAATAACAGATTTAATAATAACAGATAGCAAAGTATAGACCTAATAATAATAGAACTATTGTTAATTTTCTTGGGTATAATATGTAAAAATGATATTGTAGCTATGGAAAAGATCTTTCCTTAGAAACAGCACATACCATGTTTCAGTTAGATCACACATAGAAACCTCTAATTTTTTAGTAAACACAGACTATTACTGCACTATAATGTCCATCTTCGTATTTTTCTAGACTTAAGACATACAAAGAATAATATTAATATAAAATTAATTTTTAATCTAAAATTTGTAGAACTGAAAAAATATACCTTGAAGTATTTTCCCATCATTGGACTACAGTAAATGATAAACAAAATATATATATTTTAAAAAATAAAATAAAATATATATATTTAAAAAAATATGTATGGGGTAGGGGACAGGTAACCAGTTCTATCAAACAGATACATAAAATTTTACCTGCTTTTTCTTTCAATTAGAATGGCCACATAAGATGCTGGCAAAGCGGCACCAAAGCCAGGAGTCCATGAGTAGAATTTTCCAAGTATCTTCCTGAAATTCAAATTTGGAATTCTTATATGAAATTCCTAGTTGCTCATTTAAGTTTTTATGAAAAGAAGTTTCCCTTCTCAGTCTACCCTCTATCTAAACGTCCCATAGCACCTCAAATACAACATGCCCAGAATTAAACTACTACTTCTCTGCCCTATCCCCACGAACTTGTTCTCCCTCTGCTATTCCAGGTCCGTGTTTTTCAACCTCTTTTATCTCACAGCACACTTGGACCTTTAGTTAAGCTTCCATGGAACACTTAGGTTGATCCAAACAAAGAGTAAAAACACATGTACTTACTATCCTTTGAACTTCTTTCAAAAATAATTAATGATCTTTAAAAATTTTCATAGCACCCCTAAAATCCTCTCAGGGCACACCAGTGTACCACGGATCACTGGCTGAAAATCACTGTTGTAAGTTGACGGTACCAACAACTACCTACCCACTTACATTTGAAACTTAAAAGAGTCAGCCTCAACTTTCTGTCTCCATTATCCCATATATCATTTCCTTAAATTATTCCATATACAATTTACCTCTCAAGTTCCTTCCTCTCCTACATGGGGCCCAGCCTCACCATTGCTCACTAAGGCTGCTCCAATAAGTAAGCACTGGGTATCTCAGCTCTCCTTCTAATCATTGAGTCAGCCATGTTTGTTCAGGCATTCCCTGGATTCAAACCTGCTGAATATGTAGACTGTGTTCTGCGTTTCCTTATTTATCACATAGGAATACTAATATAACCTACCTCATCCAACTGTTATGAGAACTTCATAAGGTATCTCCCTGAACACACTAAGTACTCAGAAAGTGTTAACTGTAATCACAATTATTACTATTATTATTACTATTTTTAACACATAATAGACATTCAACAAATGTTCTTTCTTTTTTGCTCTATAACCCTTGATGACATTTTCTTACAGCAATTACTGAAGTATTTTATATATCATCTTCCATGTACTAGAGTATGTTTGTTGAAAGTAGGAATCTTCATAGTGCCTCACACATTATAAACGACCATCAGTGACTTGAGTTTATAAAGAGGAAATGAAAACAAACTGGAGATGATAGGAGGATTTTTTTTCTTTCAAACATTATGTTCCTAAGCAAGGGAGAAACAGCATGTAAAAATTATAAGAAATTATCTGAACTGAGTTGTTCAATTGCTAAATGATGCATTACAGAAAAAAATATAAATAAGCTCAGCACTCATAGGACAGTGGTTATGGCGTCAGCCACATACATCGAGGGTGGCAGGTTTGAACTCCGCCTGGGCCAAATAAACAACAATGACAATTGCAACAACAACAACGAGATAGCCGGGCACTGGGCGGGTGAGGGGGGAGTGGAGGGCCTGTAGTCCCAGCTACTTGGGAGGCTGAGGCAAGAACATCACTCAAGCCCAAGAGTTGGAGGTTGCTATGAGCTGTGACGTAAGGCACTCTACCTAGGGCGTCATTATGAGACTGTCTCAAATATATACATACACACACAAAGGTAAGAATCAAGAATCACAGATAAAATAACATTTTTAGTTGAAGCTGAGATTTTAAAAGATTAGAAAAGCTTTTGAGAACAGATAAACTGAGTACATTCAGAAACCTTCTATTGAGGAGACTGAAGATGGTTTTCCCCCTAATGTAAAATCTAAGGTAAACCCCATATGTTGAGGGAAGGACTTAGTAAGTTATTAAATGTAAAAGTTAAAGAAAAATGGACTCAATGAATCAATTGTGAAAGGAAGATGGATGTTATTTTAATTATAAGTATTTTATCCTTTTACAACTTAAACAAACTGATTCATAGAACATAAATAAGCTGAAATAGCAACAAGCACTTACTGCAAGTTTTTAAGACCTAATTATGTATATCTTTGTTCTCAGAGTATTAGTAAGTCTTAGAAAATTTCCATAGAGCATGTGATGAAGACAGTTCCTTACAAAGATTTTCATGCCAATTTAAAGCCATGATTTGCTTAGTAGTATAAAAACCTTATCAACTATTTTATGCATAATCAAAAAGCTTATAAACAGTAACATTCTGAGGGAAAAAAACTCTATAAAAGACATTTGGAAGTAATATTTTTATTTGTAGTTAGAATAAGCCTACAGAACTACTTTGGACAGCACTAACATGAAGATAATGAGAAATTATATTTTAACTTGACACGTTAAAAAAAATTAAGTTTTCAACAGTAATCCATCATATTCATATCAGGTATGTCACAGTACTCAAGAGTAAATTCTACCTACATCTACACGAGGTTTAAAGCATAAAGGAGCAAAAGTTCTAACAGTAGGATACAACCAGGGGTTTAGTTATTGTTTTATACATAAATATGTGCATTTTATAGTCCTTTTGAAGTCTGTTCTCTGCATGTGGCCCTAATCTATGCTAAGGATAGCTGTTTTGAATTCCTGACTTTATGAAATTAAAAATTCAGAAATCTTGGCTGAGCGCCCGTAGCTCAGTGGTTAGGGCCACGGCCACATATTGGGGGTGGGGGGTGCCGGCGGGTTCAAACCTGGCCCAGGCCTGCTACAACGACAACTACAACAAAAAAATAACTGGGCATTGTGGCAGACGCCTGTAGTCCCGGCCACTTGGTAGGCTGAGGCAAGAGAATCGCTTAAGCCCAAGAGTTTGAGGTTGCTGTGAGCTGTGACACCACAGCACTCTACCAGCACTCTACTGAGGGCAACATAACAAGACTCTGTCTCAAAAAAAAAAAAAAAAAAAAATTCAGAAATCTTGATCAACATTTTGGTAAATACAACAGGCCTTAGAAAATGTGTGATATATTAAAGCATTTTTGCTATATAAACACACCAATAATTTGAAGTTTATTATTTCAATCAATTATTTGAAGTTTACATTTTGAGGCCAAGAGGCTGACAACTCTTGGGTTCATAAACTTTGAGATAAATGGCAACTCAAAGGTTAAAAAAAAAAGTAGAGACAGTGAACTGCACAGCATTTATGTAAACATGTTCATTTTCATTTCAATAAAGGTATCTGTTATTAATATCTAGAGATGATTATGAGTACCAACCTTAATATGCAAAAGAAAGCCATATACAAGGCCCCATTAGCAGTCAGGAATGAAGCGGATTGTAGGATCTCAGGGAGTAGTTTGTGTAAATAATAGTCTAATTTTCGTTTCCGGAGAATTGCTGCGATCTGGAAAGAGAAAGCCTTTTTTGTTTAATCATCCAATTTTTCTTACACTATTCTTATATGGAGGCTACTGAATAAAAGCATATAGTTAAAAGTTAAGGTAAAAAAAAATGCTGGCATTTTACTGGCTCACCTTTAAAAATACACTTTTCAGAACAGAAAAGAAGACACTTGAATTTATTTTATTTATGTATGTATGTATTTATTTATTTTTGAGACAGGGTCTCACTTATTCTGTTGTCTAGGCTGGAGTGCAGGGGCACAATTACAGCTCAGTGCAACCTCCAATCCCCAGGCAACACCAGGCTAATCTTAAATTTTTATTTTGTAGCTATGGGAATTCGCTATGTTGGCCAGTTCAATTTCAAACTCCCGGCCTCAAGTGATTCTCCTGCCTTGGCCTTCCTAAGTACTGGGATTACAGGCATGAGCCACTGTGCCTGACTAACACTTGTATTTATTGAGGGTAAAATATACACCAAGAAATTACAACACAAATCACGGGATGAGTAAACTCCATAAGTGGAGGGAAATATTTGTAATGCCTTTAAAAGTTTTAAACTGAAAAAATGAAATGTTTTTAAATGTAAAAAATAAATTGCAATTCAAATAAAAATGAATATTGTTATACTATAACAACACTATGTGACGGATTTTATCAGCTCACTATCACTGAAAGACTTCAGTGACAGAAATCAGAAAAACTCATTCAGTTATTCAAGCGTGACAAATGTATGGCAAAAAAAATGTCAGAATATAAAAAGTAAATAATAAAATTTAAAAGATTTCTGGCTTCCTGGAATGCATGGGAAAAAGGCCTAAAAATCTAATGTTAAGAATCTAGTAAGAAAACAAGTAGGCACATGTGCTGGCAAAACACAAAAATAAGAACAAATTTCAATAAAGAAGATTACAAAAGTTTATTACAGCGATCTTTCTTTTTTTTTGAGACAGCACCTCAAGCTGTCACCCTGGATAGAGTGCTGTGGCATCACAGCTCACAGCAACCTCCAATACCTGGGCTCAAGAGACTCTCTTGCCCCCGCCTTTCAAGTAGCTGGGACTACAGGCGCCCACCACAACGCCCGGCCATTTTTTGGTTGCAGCCATCATTGTTGTTTGGCGGGCCCGGGCTGGATTTGAACCCGCCACCTCAGGTATATGTGACTGGCGCCTTAGCCCATTGAGCCACAGGCACCGAGCGTGTTTTTCTATTTTTAGTAGAAATGGGGTCTCACTCTTGCTCAGGCAGGTCTCAAACTCCAGCTCAAGGGACCCTCCTGCCTCAGCCTCCCACGTGCCCAAAACTTCTGATTTACCTTTAAACATGTTAGTGGAAGAAAAGTGAGATGTGTGAGAAACAGTGGATGTGTTCCAGACTGCTGTTCTGCTGTAGCCAAGCTGTGGTGGGCTTTATTGTTGGCCCAGGTCTACTGGTGGATCAGGACGCCCTGGTGGAAGCTCTTCAGACTGGGGTCATTTGTGCTGCAGCACTGGACGTGACCTACCCGGAGCCCCTGCCCAGGTAAGAAAGCCACAGACCCACAGTGGGCAGAGTCTTTAGAGTCCTTTGCAGCCATGTAATGGAGCTGCAGGGTCTTGGCCTGGGAGGGACCTGAACAGGCCTCTGGTGACCTTCCTATCCAGCCTGCGGCAGCACCTCCTCAAAAAGAAGCTCTTGATGCTCCAGGCAGTGGCCCCAGGGGAGGAAGCTGCATGAGATACCTCCCACATCCAGCTGTCACCCTGACTTGCCCTCGGTAGTGCCAAAGGATAAGTTTGGTCATTCTTGGTGACAAATCTGTGCAGTTTCTATGTTTCACTTTAGTCTTATTTTTTGAGGTTCAATATCCTCATACCGTCAACTGTAGCCCTACATGATGCAAGTTCTACCTGTTTCCATTATTACCATCTTCCTAGCACTGTTAGTTTCCAAAGTCCTGTGAAAATTGCTCCTGAGAACCAATTGTGATGCCTGTGTCCTTGGGTTTGCAAGTGTGCATCAGCAGGACACGTTCTCTGATCCCCTGTTACACCCTTAACTTGTGAAGTTTTTTTGTTGTTTTTTAGAGACAGAGTTTCACTCTTTCACCCTCGGTAGAGTGCTGTGTAGTCATAGCTCAAGCAACCTCCAGCTCTTGGGCTTAAGCGATTCTCTTGCCTCAGCCTCCTGAGTAGCTGAGACTACAGGCGCCCACCACAATGCCCGGCTACTTTTTTGTTGTTGCAGTTTGGCCAGGGCTAGGTTTGAACCCGCCATCCTCGGTATATGGGGCTGGTGCCCTACTCACTGAGCCACAGGTGCTGCCCAACTTGCAAAGTTTTTAGTGAGATAAAATTGAAGTTGTTATTCCCTCATTGCTTTTTAAGTAATGAGTGGAAATTTATAGATATTTCATTTGCTTGTGTATTTTGACCCAAAGGTCAAAAAACAATCTCAACATAAATTAGGAGGCATAAGCATTGTAGACAGTTAACTTTTCACTAACCTGGAAACCTAGAAGTTCCATGATCATTCCTGATGTTCTACTGAAATAACCCAATTTATTAGATTCACAAATAAGTTACAGGGCAAATACCAGGGTTATTCCCAAAATTTCATTTGATGTAAGTGGTACATTCCCTGTGTTCTGTGCAAAGCAGCTATCTGGCCAGTTACTTGTAAGTAATTTAATCTTTTACTGTCTCTTTGATACTAATCTTTTGAAACAAATCTTTCATCTCTGTATTGTCTCTAATAGATTGAGTTTTCATCTTGGTTTTGGGGAGAAACTTTGTTGCTGCCCACTATGGGTGCACTTTACAGATAAAAATATTTGACAAGACAAAAAATTCAGGACTATTTAGTGACACTAAATATTCTTTGCTTTGCAAAATAGTTACTACTATATTGTTTAAAAAGAAAAAAATGTATTTACTAATGATACCAGCAGTCCCTACATCACCCTTAATGATCTGTCAGAAGCACTCACAGAACTCAGAAAAGCTCTTGTACTCATGGCCACAGCGGATTACAGAAGAAGGACACAGTTTGGTTCATGAAGGGAGACAGTACATGGGATGAAGGCCAGACAAGGCCCGAGCTCCCCTGGACTTGTGAGGACAGCACTGCCTATGTCCACCACCAACATGTGACAAGACCCATGAAAAATTCCCAGCCAAGGGAATGAACCTGAGCTTGGTGTCCAGGGATTGGTTAAGTAGGGCTGGGAGCCTGCAGACCTGACCTCCGCTTCCTGGTTCCCAGCCCCTCTGGACATCAAATGATACAGTGTACAGATGACCCAGGCGAATGGGTCACCATAAATGACATTGCTAGCATTAACCACATGGCTTTGCTCAAAGCCCCAAATATAAAGACACTCTTATCAGGCAAAATGTCTCAGTGATTCCATGGTTATCTCCAAGGAGCTGGTCAGGCCCAGTCCTTTCTTTGGAAGATGCAGAATTGAGCACCCCAGGCTTCCCTGCCTGCCATCCCTGCCTGCCTTTACGACATAGGCCATGCCCCTGGCCATTGGCCTACACTTTGATAAGCACAAAGGTCATGTTTATTTGAGCATTTACATTTATTATTTATGTGACAGATACAGCAACACTATCTATGTGACTATGCCTAATATTTGGAGGGGTGGGACAGATTTAGAGAAACAACAAACATCCTCTAAAGCCAAGCATAGGGTTAGCTGGGATTTAGCTGTGTCCAGTTTTTCCTTAGGCCACTCTCTATTGGTGTTACATCCCAAGGAGACTTTCTTTTTTTTCTTTAATAGACAAGCGATATTATTATTATTATTAATATTATTTGAGACAGAGCCTCAAGCTGTCACCCTGGGTACAGTGCTGTGGCATCACAGCTCACAGCAACCTCCAATTCCTGAGCTCAAGCGAGTCTCCTGCCTCCGCCTCCCAAGTAGCTGGGACTACAGGTGCCTGCCACAACGCCTGGCCATTTTTTGGTTGCAGCCGTCATCATTGTTTGGCAGGCCCAGGCTGGATTTGAACTCGTCAGCTCAGGTGTACATGGCTGGCGCCTTAGCCCGTTGAGCCACAGGTGCTGAGCCCCAAGGAGACTTTCATTAAATCTCCTGAAATAGTCATTGATGTCAGTATTATTATGTGACTATTGAGAGGGCTCAGCTGGACCTCACTGGCCAGGTCAGCACTGCACACTGCAGCATGGTCATGTTGCAGCCCAGTCTCACTGCAGGACAGATCATGAAGAACTGCTCAGACGTTTTCTGAACAGAATCAGGCTTAGCCTATGTACCAACTACTATTATGGACAAAGGTTGGTACAATTGGCCTGTTTTGGTTACAGTCTCCAGGCTGGTACTGAGACTGGTTTCCAAGTGTGCTGTTACATAGCAGTTCCCTCTTTCCAGGGAATGGACACAGGTGTTCTGAAGAGCTCCTTCCCTTTACCTCACTGCAGGATGCATCTTCATTCCATCAGTCCTGGGTAAGGGTAGTCACAGAGGTGCAACCAGAGTGTGGAGTTAAAGCAGTGGTTCTCAACCTTCCTAATGCCCAAATGTATTTTCATTGTTACAAAGGGGTCGCAACTCACAGGTTGAGAACTGCTGAGTTAAAGGGACCTAACAACTCTCACAGTCTTCCTTGATTGACTTGTGTTCTAGAGATCATCCTTTGCTGAAACTGAAGAATGTCACTCTGACTCCTCACATTGGAAGTGCAACGCATCAGGCCAGATGGCAAATGATGAGGGACATGACTGAGAGCATCCTGGCCTCTCTCGGTGGCCTGCCCATTCCCAACCAAGTACTGCCAGAGTGAGTCCCTGGGATGAGGAATACAAATCGCATTCTGTGTACTTTGTAAATGTTCAGCTTATTGTGCAAACTGGCTTATGTCACTGAGGCTGGATACGCTTTTAAGATAGCTATGGGGAATTTCTGTTTTTCTCATTCATAAACTGAGCACAGAGAAGAATTACTTGTCTTAAGTCTCAATCTCTTATCAGATGAAGAGATTCAGCCTGCAAATAGCTGAATTTGGATTAAAGCCCTAGGCTTGGTTTTAATTTGAATTTAGATTTGCTCTGTGAATTTCCTAGTGGGCTCTTGTGGGAGAAAAGTTCTCCCACTACCCTCTGACAACATGCTTGTAACGCCAGCTACTCAGGAATTTCTCCTCAATTGCAAGCAAGTAATTCTGCTTGGACATCACCATTTCAATCCCAACACCATCCAATAGACCCTATGGGGTAGGGGTCAGGCCCATAAGATTGCCCTCTTCCAGAGACTCAAAAGTCTCGGCCTTGGGCAGCACCTGTGGCTCAAAGGAGTAGGGCACCAGCCCCATATGCTGGAGGTGGTGGGTTCAAACCCAGCCTCGGCCAAAAAAAACCTGCCCCCCCCCCAAAAAAAAAGTCTGGGTCTGCAGAACTTCTGACCACCCAGCTTCCCTGAGCTTCACATTGGGGTTCACATAATCCCTTCTTTGGGTTTGATTAACTTGCTACAATTGCTGACTAAACTCAAGGAAGCATGTTTACCAGTTTATTACAAAGGATATATATATATATGACAGTCTTGCCTTGTGGCCCAGGCTAAAGTACAGCAGCCAGATCATAGTTCACTGCAACCGTGGACTTCCTGGCTTAACCCATCCTTCCAGGGGTTATGGCCATGTAAGCTACCATGTCCGGTCTTAAAGGATGTTTTAAAGGATATAAACAGTCAGATGAAGAAATACACAGGATGAGGTCAGGAAGGGGGGTCCTAGCATAAGATTGCCTTGTGGGGCTGGAGGCGCACCCTGCCAGCACGGAGGCTAGTTCCCGACGCCCTCTCGCACACGTCTTCCAGTCCAACTGCCCAGTATTCCGGACCCCATCCTCTTGGGCCCTGCATGGACAGCTGTTTAGGTAGGCATGAACGAGACATGGACACCTGCGTACGACTCTGACTAGACGAAAGTGTGTGATCATACACTAGCAGACCCAACAAAGCCAGTCTGCTCTCATGATCCTTGGCTTCCCTGGGAGGGGCAGGACCCCTCAGGATGGAGGTTAGAGAACCTCCTTATGGCCACCTCCCACACAGAAAGGCAGTGATAAACCAGAGTAAACTTTCAGCTCCCCCGGCCATCCTTGTAGAGAAGAGGACAGGAGTGTGTCAAGAGAGTCTGTTTCATAAAGCCTCCAGCTTCCAACACCAGCACAAAGGCTGGAAAGGGGTGCAGCAGTGACGAGTTGGGCACAGGCACCCGCACAGTGCCAGCACCGAGTATGACACCACACGTTCCCTAACACTATGGTCCCTGCTCACGTGTTTCTTTTAAGCATCCCGAGCAAGGGCTATGACCATCGGGCTGAGCCCTGCCCGGGACTGCCATCCTCTGGAGGCCGCGCCCACTCCCAGACATGGTCAGCGTGGTGAGGGGTCACCCACCCTGCCTCCAATTCTCTAAGTGGTCGGCCCACATAGCCTCCAATTCTTGGGCTCTGTGATCCTCTGCCGCGGCCTCCCAGCGTAAGATCACAAGCCTGAGCCTTCGCCCAGTCAGGATAGAGTGAGGTGTTGTCCTGCGCTCTTCAGCCCCGCCCACTGCCCCCGCTCAGGTCTGCCGCCAACCCCACGCCATCTCTCCGAGCTTGCCAGCCCCCCCCAAACACCACGACTCCACCGCAGAGCTTCTGCTCCGCCCACACACTGCCCGCCTCCGAACTAGACATCGCCCTACTCACACGCCTTGCCCTCAAATGCAGCCGTCGCGCCGCCACACGCTAAGTGCCTCAGGTCCAGACAATATCCTGACCTACACACCTCCCGCTTCGCATCCAACGTCGTCTCGCGCACACGCTGCAAGCCTGCCAACACAATACTTATTTTGCTTCCGGCTGTAGCCCCGCCTGCACCTCGCGCCCCACCAATAGCATCCCCGCCTCCATCCCCTCCCACTAGCCATCCCCGCCTCCACGATCCCGCTCCGCTCACACACCGCCCACCTCCTATCCAGCCAGCGCCCCGCCCGCACGCTGCGTCCCACAGTCCTGCGGCGCCCACGAGGCTGCCTGCCGGCCCACTCTAACTCACCACTTCCCTGCTCACACGCCACAACCCCACCTCCCCGCGCTCGATACGCCCACATCTGGCTCGCCTCCTGTTCTGTCACCGCTGGGCCCAAGTGACGAGCGCCTTACGTCCAGACGTAGCCCTGCCTACACAGCTCCCGCCTCACGGCTAGCCCTGTTTCCGCCCATACGCCACAGACCCAGCACACACGGTCCACTTCTCATTCACTTGTCGCCCCGCCCACACACTGTGACCTGCCCTCCAGCCGCGTCCCCGAGGTTGCCGAGGTGGCCCACAAACCACGGCCACAACTCCCCGCCCCGCCCACATGCCCTGAGCCTCACGTTCAGACGTTGCCCTGTCTACATACCTCCGGCCTCACGCCCAGCCGTCGTACCGTCCACACGCCGCAGGCCCTGCCCATATGCCGTCCGCCTCCAGTCCACTCATCGCTCCGCCCACGCCCTCCCACGTGCCTCGGCCCCGCCCACCCGACCCAATCATCCCGCAGCGCCCCAGAGGATGCCGGCCATGCCTTCTTCTCTCTACGTCTCAAGCCTCCCTGCCGTTCCTGTCCACTAGCTACGGCCCATACTCCGCGTTCCAGCTCTGCCTACACGCTGTCCGCCTCCTTTCTGGCCGTCACCCCGCGAACACGCCTCCGATCCCTTCCACACGGGGCCCAAGTGCTTCCAGCTTCCCTCCCACTAGCCGGGCGTCCTAGCTCCAGACGTTGTCCCGCCCACACGCCGTGCGCTCTACCTCCACACGTTGCTCCGCCCACAGGCCGTGCTTTTGACGTCCAGACGTTGCCCCGCTCCACAACGCTGCCGCCTGCGACCTGGGACTCGGTATTCCCGCATGCCACCGGTCCTGTGTGGTGGCGTTGGTGTCGCCCAGGTCACGTCCCGTGCGCAGCATGTCGGGACCGGCCGGCGGGTTGTGGGGTCTCCCCGCAGGGCTGTGGACGTTACTCGGCACCCGCGAGGCCGCGCTCCTTCCGGTCCGCGCGCGAGCCCTGCACGGCTCTTCAGTGTCTTATGGCAGCAAGAACCTGCTCAAGAAATTTGCCTCGAAATCCAAGTAATGCGGCGAGGTCGTGTTCGCGCTGGGAGTATCTGGGGAGGGGCGGGGTGGTGTGCACAGGGAAGGGGCTGGTGGAGTGTCCGGGGATGGGACAGGGTGGTGTGCACGCGGGGGGCGGGGAGGGTATTCTCCTATCCCATACCGAGGTGCGCTGCCTGGCCTTTTTTGTCGAGTTACAACCGAAAGATTGGTGACAAGTTGGTATCTCACTATTAACATCTGCAGATTTCCACCTAATCTTTTTCTGTTTACAAACCTGTGTGGGGTTTAAAAAGAAAAAACAAGCAAAGTGATATTGTTTATTTCAACTTTGTGGCCATAGTATTTTTCGAGGGGAATAATAAAGGGAAGAAAAACTATAAGAATTTCCTTTGAATGTTAATGTTGACTTTCTGAGGGGGTCTTCATTGGAAAAATAAAGCTTGTCCTGATAATTGGTTATAATTAATGAACTGACGTTGCTGCATTATTGTTAACTGAAGCCCATTTCCTCAGTTCTTACCTCAATTCCCTTCTCATTTATTTATTTATTTATTTATTTATTTAGAGACAGAGTCTCACTTTATTGTCCTGGGTAGAGTGCCGTGGTGTCACACAGCTCACAGCAACCTCCAACTCCTGGGCTCAGGCGATTCTTTTGCCTCAGCCTCCCGAGTAGCTGGGAAAACAGGCTCCCGCCACAACACCAGGCTATTTTTCTGTTTTGAAGTTTGGCCGAGGCTAGGTTTGAACCTGCCACCTTTGGTATATGGGGCCGGCGCCCTACTCAATGAGCCACAGGCACCGCCTCCTCAGTTCCCTTTTCTGTCCCAGGACCCCATCCCGGTTCCACATCACCACTCATGTCTTGTCTACTTAGCCACCCCCCTCGACATTGTCACAGACTTTTCCTGTTTTTGATGACTGTGACAGTTTTGAGGACAGTCGATAAGGTACTTTGTAGGATGCCCGTCTATGGAATTTGTCTGATGTTTTCCTTATGATTAGACGTGGGCTGTGGAGTTTTGGGAGGGAATTCGTTGTGAACATGACTTACACTGCTGATGCTGGCCTTGGTTACCTGGCTGAGGTGTTTGGTCTCCCTACTGTAAAGAAAACATATCCCCCATCCATACTCTTTGGGAGAAAGTCACTATTTGCTGCCCATATGTTAGGAGTGGGGAGTTGTGTTCATAAATCATTTGTCATTGTGCATGGGAGATGTATCTGTTCTCATTTATTAATTTATTCATATCAATATGGATTCAGGGGTTAAAATCCAGTATTACCTTATTTTGCTCTAGTTGTTCCAGCTCTGGCCATGAGGAACTCTCTCAGTACCTTTGTCCCTTTGATATACCCCATCATTATGGGGTTGCCATGTTTTCATGGTGTGTGTGTGTGTATTTAGCACTTGTAATTTGTGGCACTACAAGACACTCGAAGTTCATCTTGTATATTCCAGTGGCAACTCCAGAATTGCTGATTCTCCAAAGAGCCCTAGTTCCTTTTATTGGAGAGTGGTGTTAGAAATTATGATCTGGGTGCTGGACATGTTCCTTGCTACTGGAGTGTGTGTCTTTTGAGCCTTCTCATCTGACAAAGCAAAACATACATGTTTATACTAACCCTCACATGTATACTCACCTATAAACATTTTTGTGTGACCATGTGCCTCCAGCTTCAGCACACACCACAGGGATCATTCTAGCCTCCCTTGTCAGTCTGGAACTCTCCCTCCATTAGTGAGTGTGGCATCCACTATCTGCTGTGTGTTTGCTGAGTTGCAGCATCAGAATTGTGCACCTAGAAACAACTAGAATTAGAATGTAGAATTAATGTACAGGTAGTTGTTATATTTTGAAGATCTCTCTCTACCCTTGGGACTAGAAGTGGAATTGAAGTAAAAATATGAGGTGGAATTAACACCATGTTTGTTCCCTCCCCACAGCCCATGTTATTGTCAATTAAATATTGAAGTTTTCTAGAGCCCTGGAAACAGAACAACTGTGTCCAGGTTTAGCTCTTTACAAACAGTTGTGGTGTCATAACCTGTTGAATTAACATATGTCAGTTTTTCTTTTTTAATTTGTCATCACTATCCAGCATAATTTTTATTTTCTTCCTGTAGAAAAAAGTTTTGGTATGACGGTCCTTCCTTGGGGTCTCACTTGGTAAGTATAGTGTGGTAACCATAATCTTGATAGGAGTCCAGTTTTAACAATTGGTGAAACTCTTGCTAGGCAGTCTTTTATAATAATTTCTATTTTAGAGGAAACAATAATCTGTATGGATGGGACTGCATGCCATTGGTAACATGGAATTTTGACCTTTTCAAAAAAATGTACTGACATGTTTTCTAGAAAATCATCTGTTACTAAGTTCTATTATGATAATGTCCATTACATTTTTAGTGTGTGTGTATATTATAAAAGCTTATACAATAAATGGTTCTCTTTAGAAAAAATAAATGTGGCTCAGCGCTTGTGGCTCAACAGGTAAGCGCTAGCCACATACACCTGAGCTGACGAGTTCGAATCCAGCGCAGGCCTGCCAAACAACAATGACAGCTGCAACCAAAAAATGGCCAGGTGTTGTGGTGGGCACCTGTAGTCCCAGCTACTTGGGAGGCGGAGACAAGAGACTCTCTTGAGCCCAGGAATTGGAGGTTGCTGTGAGCTGTGATGCTACAGCACTCTATCCAGGGTGACAGCTTGAGGCTCTGTCTCAAAAAAAAAAAAGAAAAAAGAAATGTGTATACCAACAACTATTGAATTGAATGCTTTCACAGAGTAAATTTTACAATATGTGAATTACATCTTGATACAAATTTTTTTTTTTTAATTTATGCTGGTGTCGGGGCAGGATGCCTAATGCCTGTAATCCTAGCACTCTGGGAGGCCAAGGTGGGTGGATTGCTTGAGCTCAGGAGTTTGAGACAGCCTGAGCAAGAGCAAGATCCCATCTCTAAGAAATTAGGAATACTAGCTGGGTATCATGGTGGGTGCCTATAGTCCCAGCTACTCAGGAGGCTAGGGCAGGAGGATTGTTTTGAGTCCAAGAGTTTGAGGTTGCTATGAGCTGTGATGATGCTGTGGCACTTTATCCAGGGCAACAAAGTGTGACTCTGTCTAAAAAAAAAATATATATATATATACACACACACACACACACACACACATATACACACACACAAGCAGTACTTTTAACCTTGGAGAACCACCAGGTAAAATCTAGGATATGGCTATAAAGCAAATATTATATTCACAAAAGCTGATGTGCCTGAGAACAGTATGTTTTGTGTATCTAGTGATCTGTTAAGCCTTGGTGAGGGTCATTAAAGTCTAGGATACAGTTGTAATGTTGGTTTTGTGTGTTCTTATTTTTGGTGGAGACTTACACACCATCAGCATCGAAGTTCAAATTCCTGATGAAGAATACTTCAAAGAAAGCTAGGAAGGAAGACCAAGTGCGCCTGAGGGCTCTGAATGGCCTCCTCCACAAAGCGCTCACTGACCTGCTGTGCACCCCTGAAGTGAGTCAGGAAGTCTGCGACCTGAGCGTGGAGCTCTCCAAGGTATATTGTAGGGCCAAAGAGCAGAAATTGAACTGAGGGCGGCAGGCCTGGCACTTAGTTCACTTGGCCCAGTCTTGTCTGAGAATTAAAGCATGGCATTTCTCTCTCACAAAGTCTTAGTTTGGGGTTGCAGAGTAATGCTTGGTTTGGTTATCTGAACACTAAAGACAGGTGGTGTCCTCTACGCAGAACAGAGGTTTCACTGCATACAGGCAGGGGGTCCTTTGACCTTGTCCTGGTACAATGTTGGGGGTTTTGGTTTATTGTCAGGTGTAGGGATA
Organism: Arctocebus calabarensis; assembly: GCA_963573935.1. Lineage (NCBI taxonomy): Eukaryota > Metazoa > Chordata > Mammalia > Primates > Lorisidae > Arctocebus > Arctocebus calabarensis. Next base: position 17,656 of record CAUYON010202309.1, read on the forward strand.
CATCTGTCCCTTTAACTCAGGACAGAAAAGAAGGTGATGCCTTCTTCCACCCCACTCAGAGAGAGGTTAGCCAAAGGGAAATCGAGTGGATTAGTGGTACTAGGGCACTTTCAATGAGCATCTAAGTGCAAATGGCCATGAATCCTGTGCTGCAGGGTCAGTTTAGTCAACTGAGGGGCTGGCAGGTCCTGGATAAGAGGCAGGCAAGACTTTAGGTTCAGTGGTGTGTCCTTGGGACTTGTGCTTTGGGGTAGGAGAAGCATCTGGAGCTATTGTTTTCGTCTGCTGAACATTGTCTTGAAAACCCTCATAAACTAAAAAATGATTGGCGGGTGGGTGGGTCTCAGGTCTCCCTGACTTCAGACTTCTCAACTTGCCGCGTGTACTGGAAGACGACTCTCTCCGCTGAGCAGAACTCGCAAACACAGACTACCCTGCAGAAAAATGCTGCACATATGAGGTGAAGGCATTTGCTTCCTAAATGTACTTGGCTTTTTGCTTGCACATTAAATTTCCCTGCTGTTTCTCTTGTAGGTGGACTTTCTTAACTTCTCACTAAATATTTTTGCATTTAAGGAAAATTTTAGAAGTATTTTCTGGAATTCCAGAGTGTAATTTGCATTTTCATATATGCTATAATCTGGGTCAGCATTCTTCAAAGTGTGGTCCAGGATCCCAAGGATCTAGAAGTCCTTTTGGGAGTTTGTGAGGATAAGAGATCCTTTACTTTTCCGGCTGCATTTGCACTAAGGCACACAAGCCTTGGGGGAAAGTGCTGGCACTGTGTTGCCAGCCAGAGCCTCAGTGCCACACATCACATGCTCACAGGAAAAGACAATGCCACTTTTACTTTAAAATATCCTTAATAAATAAGCAAAAATTATTCATTTTTTAAAATCTTGACCCTGACTATGTGTTTTCTTAATATTCTGTGTAATGAGAGGCATACATAGACCACCTAGTGTCTGCTCAGGGATGATGGTTGTGGCAGGGAGAACACTAAACAGAAAAGAATGAGTGAGCAGACCTCAGGTCTGAGGGTTTAGGAGACATTCTCTCAAAAGCAAGTGCATGGACCTGTCACATGGCATTCCACTGACCGTATTTGTTGCAAATAATGGAATTTAAGCTTTCAAGTGAAAATCAGAATTTTGGAAAACTTACATTAAGTGCTATGAGCTTCATAGCTTCTGAGTACTTGAAGACTCTTCTGATAAGATTGGCATTGATGGAGGCATCTGTGGCTCAAGGAGTAGGGTGCTGGCCCCATATACCAGAGGTGGCAGGTTCAAACCCTGCCCCAACCAAAAACTGCAAAAAAAGAAAAGATTGGCATTGACATTAACAAATGTAGTGTTGAATAATAAACCTTGTAACTGTGTCAATATTTAGAAAGTCTGTGTAACTTGGTAAGCTGTTGTTTTCCAAGTGACCCATGTATGAGATAACAAAACCACACATGGGGAAATCTAAAGTGCCAGCTAGACCAGTGGATTTCAGCATGGCAGAACATGACATGTGACTTGGTATGGTTTTAGATTCCATATCATGACTAACCTTTAGTAAACTACCAGGTGTTGAGCTTTTGTGTAGTATTAAGGAAGATCCACACTTCCCTGAGGATTACTAATATGCTCTTTTCCCAGTCATGTGTATCTTTGTGTAGCCGGATTTTCTTGTATTCCAGTCAAAGTAAGGACAAAATGCAAAAGCAGTGATGAGATCCCAGCTGTCTTCCGTTAAGCTGGGCCTGAGGAATGTGCCAGAATGTAATGATGCCATGTTTCCTGCTGGTTGTTTTTTTTTTTTTTTAAATTGAGACAGTCTCACTTTGTCACCCTCAGTAGAGTACTGTGGTATCATAGCTCACAGCAACCTTAAACTCTTGGGCTCAAGTGATTCTCTAGCCTCAGCTTCCCTAGTGGCTGGGACTCCAGGTGCCCACCACAAAGCCTGGCTAACCTGCTGGGTTTTTTAATGTAATACTACATATATAGTTATTTTTCATTAAAAATGTCCATGTGAGGGCGGCGCCTGTGGCTCATCGAGTAGGGCGCCGGACCCATATGCCGAAGGTGGCGGGTTCAGGCCCCGCCTCGGCAGATAGCCGGTCGTTGTGGCGGGTGCCTGCCAGTCCCAGCCACTCGGGAGACCGACGCAAGAGAATCGCCTGAGCCCAGGAGTTGGA
>CAUYON010202312.1:0-32371 GCA_963573935.1 Arctocebus calabarensis
TTAATATTAAAAATTTTTTATTGAGGCAGAGATTCATTTTTGTTTCACTTTAGATTTAATTTGTGGATATTATTTTAAAATTAAACTTTGTCTTATCATTATGGGGAATACTTACATGATTCCAAAGTCAAATCTATAAAACAAGGCACATTTTAAGAAGTTCAGCTCTAGCCCTGTTCCCTCCACTATTTTTCTTCCCTCCCCCTTTAGGTAATCATTTTTTAACAACAACAACAACAAATCTTTCCATTAAAAATATAATTATAGGCTGAGTGCTGTAGCTCATGCCTGTAACCCTAGCACTCTGGGAGACTGAGGCAGAAAGATTGCTTGATCTCAGGAGTTCAAGACCAGCCTGAGCAAAAGTGAGATTCCTATCTGTAAAAATAGCTGGGTGTTGTGGCAGGTGCCTGTAGTCCCAGCTACTTGAGAGGCCGAGAAAGAGGATTAATTGAGCCCTGGAATTTGAGGTTGCCCTGAGCTATGACTCCAAGGCACTCTACTGAGGGCTACAAAGTCAGACTCTGTCTCCCCCCCCCCAAATAATAAAATAAAAGAAAGAAAGAAAGAAAAATAAGCTGGATGCAGTTTCCCCTACCCAGGAGCCTGAGGCAGGGGATTGCTTGGGCCCAGGACTTTGAGGGTACAGTGAGCCAAGCTGACCCCATCGCACTCTAGCCAACATGACAGAAGATACTTTGTCTCAAGGAAAAAAAAAGTAATAATTGTATTCTACCCTTTTAGATAAATGGTAACATACTTAAATACTCATGTTTCCCATCTTAATTTATTTACTCAAAGATATAGCTTGGAAGGCCCTATTTAGTGGTATATAGAGATGGTTATCGGTTCTTCTTACAGCTGTTTATAATTCCATTATATAGATATGTGGGCTAGGTGTCCCTTATCCAGGACATCTGGGACCAGAATGAATTTAGATTTTTTTTTTTAATTTTAAAATACCTGCATTTACATAATGAGATATCTTGGGGATGGGACCCAAGTCTAAACAAGAAACTAATTTTATTATGCCCCATATACACTTTATACACATGGCTTGAAGGTATTTTTATACAATATTTTTGATAACTTGTGCATGGAACAGGGTTTTCCTGTAACTTGTCACATGAGGTCATATGTAAAATTTTCCACTGTGGTACCATGTTGGTGTTCAAAAAGTTGCAGATGAAGGCTATAATCTAATTATAGCATAAGAATATGGGGAAAGGGGTGAGGGAGGGGAGGGGAGAGGGCAGGGTGGGTGGAGCGAGGGTAATTGGTGGGACCACACCTACAGTGTATTTTAGAAAGGTACAGGTGAAACTTACTGAATGCAGAATATAAATGCCTTAACACAGTAACTAAGAAAATGCCATGAAGGCTGTGTTAAACAGTTTGATGAAAATATTTCAGATTGTATATGAAACCAGCACATTGTACCCATGATTGCACTAATGTACACAGCTATGATTTAATAAAAAAGAAAAAAAAGTTGCAGATTTTAGAGCATTTTGAATTTTAGATTTTCAGATTAGGAATGCTTGACTTGCACACAGCTTATCCAACAATCCCCTATTGTTGGGTGGGTGAGTGAAGGGGACTTTTGCACTTACAAATAGCTTTGTAATGCATAGGCTTGCACATGTGATCTTTCCCTCGTCCGTCCCTCCCTCCCTCCCTCCCTTCCTCCTCCCTCCCTCCCTTCCTCCTCCCTCCCTCCCTCCCTCCCTCCCTCCCTCCCTCCCTCCCTCCTTCCTTCCTTCCTTCCTTCCTTCCTTCCTTCCTTCCTTCCTTCCTTCCTTCCTTATTTTTGTTTGAGAAAGAGTCTCACTCTCATCCTGGGTAGAGTGCCATGGAGTCATAGCTCACAGCAACCTCAAACATTTGGGTTCAAGGGATCCTCTTGCGTTAGCTTTCCCTGTAGCTGGGACTGTAGGTGTCTGCCATAATGTCTGGCTAATTTTTCTATTTTTAGTAGAGACAGGGTCTCATTCTTGCTCAGGCTGGTCTCCAACTCCTGAGTTCAAGCAATCCACCCACCTTGGCCTCCCATACTGCTAGGATTACAGGCTTGAACCACAATGCCCAGCCAAATATGTGTCTTTTTGCCATTTTAAATGTGAGATATATTCCTAGAAGTGGGATTGCCGAGTCAGAGTGAATGTAGAGATATTCCTTACCATAGGGATTGCATAACTTTGCATTCCTCCCACCAAAGTATGAAAGTGTCTATTCTCCAGAGTTCAAACAGAGTGTGTTATCAAATTTTTTATTTTATTTTTTTTGCCAGATGAGACCAACATCTCAGTTTTCATTTGCATTTCTCTTATTAAGAGCAAGGTTGAGCATTTTTTGTCTGGCTAAGAGTCATTTACATTTCTTTTCTGTTAATAGTCTGTTCATTTTCCCTGCTTATTCTTCTATATAATTGTGGTCTTTTCTATTCGGGAACTTTTTTAAATATAAGGGACACTGACTCTTTGTAATATCAGTTGAAAGTATTTTTTCCTCAGTGTGTTGGTTCAGGTTTTTTTCCACACATGAGTCCAGCGGTAATGTACTGCTCATTCATTTTAAGCAGTAGCTGGCACCAATTTGGGATGGCTTGCTCCATGGGACAGTAAGCTCCCCGCCTTGTGAGTCTCGATCTGGCTGTTCTCAGGTATCATCGTCCACACCAGCTCAGTGGCCCAGCAGGGTCATGGCCAGCCTCTCTGAGAGTCTCTAGATGTTTCGCTCACAGTTGCCTGATGACTGCGTTAAAGGCAGGTGCGACCAGGAAGGGATGGCTCCAGAGACCCTTTCTCCTTTATTAGGAAGGCGAAGGCTTTCTCAGAAGCCCTCAACAGATTTGCATTCATATTTAATTGGGCAGAACTATGTATGTGCCTCTCACCTCCAGCTTCAGAGAAAGCTGGGAAGGAAAGCATGTCATCTTCCCAGTCTCTGGAGTGGAGCTGGGCATGGTGAAGGAGCTTGGACACGTGTTGCGTTATCCAACCAATGACCACAGACAGGAACAGGGAAGTTTAGCTCAAATAGTAGATCCATCCTTTCTCCCCATTCTGTGACCTATCTGCAAATCCACAGCGAACCAGCAGTTGTGCTCGCAACTCCAAAGCAGATGTATCGATTGGAGGTTTAGTCTTTCCTCCTATAGCAAGGAAGGCAGGACGACATCTCTGGCTGGAGCCTGCTGTTAGGAACACACTGCTACGTGGCGGCATGTGCAAGGGCCCAGGAACCCTGCACTGTCCAGAATAGCTGAAAGATCTGGAGACACTGCATTAGAGACAATATGGGAGGGACTAGGATATTTCTCATTGAGAACCTGAAGGACTGGCATGTGGGAAAAAGTAGATTTGCTCTGTAGTAGCAGTGGTGGAATGATGCAGTGAGGCAGATCTCAATACATTGTTGTATTTTATTTTATTTTATAATTTTTGAGACAGAGTCTCACTCTGTCAACGTAGATAGAATGCCGTGGCATCATAGCTCACAGCAACCTCAACCTCTTGGGCTCAAGCGATTCTCTTGTCTCAGCCTTCTGAGTAGCTGGGACTGCAGGCATCCCCCCACCACGCCCGGATATTTTTTCTGTTTTCAGTAGAGTTGGGATCTCGTTCTTGCTCAGGGTGGTCTTGAACTCCCAAGCTTAGGCAATCCGTCAGCTATGGCCTCCCAGAGTGTTGGGATTACAGGTGTGAGCCACTGCTCCTGGCCTCTCAATTCATTTTAAGCAGTAGCTGGCACCAATTTGGATGGCTTGCTGCATGGGACAGTAAGCTCCCCGCCTTGCGAGTCTCCATCTGGCTGTTCTCAGGTTTCATCCTCCATCCCTTATGTCCTGTGTTGCCAGTCTGTGTCTCTAATCCAGTTTCTACACCTCTGCCTTCTTCACCTGTGATCAAACCCTTCCTTATTCTAAGTTGGATCAGTCAGGGTCTAACCAGGAAATAGAAGCCTCGTGAATGTTTACAACAGAGAGCTTTCAATGCAGGGAATTTGTTAAACAGGTGGGAGAGCTCTAAGATTCAGGGCGGCAGGCAGCACTGTCCTCTAGCCTGGGGGGTTACCCAGCAAGAGCTGGGGCCACAGTAGGCATGTGTGGGGGGCAGGAGGAGAGGGGAAGACACCGCCCTGCGGAGATTCTACTAGGCAGAGACACAGGCAGGGCCTGGCTCCCTTCCTCCCACCCCGGTCTCCGCCTGTGCTTCCTGGTGGTCAAATACAACTGGAAGCCAGGAGACACGTGAGCGGCAGCCCTGCAGAGCAGAAAGGTGAAGACAAACCTGGCTGAGGACAGACAGACAAGGCAAGGAGGGATGGAAGGACTTTCTGAGCTGTGGGTAGGGCTGGGCGCTGGGAAGAGGATTCTCCAAGAAGCAACCTCTGAGCCAGGGGGATGATGCAAGGGCCCCTCAGCGAAGGAGTGGCTAGAAGCAGTGTTGGAAGGGGAAGAAGCTGATGGAAGGAGGGATTTCAGATAAAGTCTCCCCTGGGGAGCTCTGGAGTATAAACTGCCTCTGTCTAAACTGAGTTTGCACCTACTCAGGTGAGAGGGGGGCATTTTAACCCTGTCCTAGTCAGCCCTCGCTGGAGGGTGGGAATGGGGTGGGAATTAACTGGCAGCCCAAGGGCAGCCTCTGAAGGTTGCAGCTGTGAACAATTAGCAGCACAGGGAGGCCCTGGGAAGGGGACAGGGGGAAGATCTGGGTGGGGCAGCACCAAAGAGCATCCCAGAGGTGATGATGGGTTCCCTTGGGATGTGCCCCTGATAAGGCGTGAGGTAGAGTCACACATGACATCAGGGAGGGTGGGAGTGTGTACAGGGAGATTTCTTCTTCTGGTCACTCTGGTTTGTGATAAGAAATTTATTGTAGTGACGGGCAGAGATGCAGAGGTGTCCTTTAGATGCCGCAAGACCACCACGAAGGTAGAAGTATAAAATTCCTTCCACGGAGACAGTATCAAAAGTCTTCCTCCAGTGACCGCATGGCTTGAGAGCCACGCCCAGGCACTTTGGACAAGGCACATGGTGTCCTTGTTATCTCCTGGTTCTGGGGCCACGCTCCCTGCTGTCTAATTTTGCTTCCCGCACCCTGGAGGCTGAACCTGCTGCCTGCTTGGGACGTCTAGGGTGGACCCTGCACCTGCAGACCCCTGGTGTCTGTCTCTGCCCAGTCCCAAGGTCATTCTGGGAGCAACTCCTACCAAATGGTCTGGAGCACCTTCCCATCCTCCGAATAACAGGGGGCTCTCTGTTCTCTCTCTCTAAGAAGCTCATTTCTAAATATCCTGGTGTATTATGGGTAGATGTAGCAATACAGTTAATGAGTCTCTAATGTGGACAATTATAACCTAGAATGCAGCAGGGCTGAGTTCTCTCCCACTCACGTGCACAGACTGAGTCAGTAACATACACCCACTCACAATTATAATCTTGTTCTCTGAGAAAGTACCAAACCCTGGCCTCACAGGCAGAGGCCCAGAGCAGTGCACATGCACACACGGGCACGCGAACACCCATGGGCCCTCGGCCTCTCAGAGACATCCACCATAGTAGATGTGTTCAGGGTGTTTTCCCAGATGACACCCCTGCCCAGGAAGGACCTGCCATTGCACCTGTGAAAGAGGTGAGCCAGGTGGCTGTGTTCATAGCAGGTGAACATAATTGGACCAGATGGTCACTTGTCTTTGGTTTTATAGGTACCAGGGCTTTTAGGGATTTTCCTGCGGCAGGAAGCAGAAACCAATTTAGGGTCTCTTAAGAATCAGAGGTACATTCTGGGAGTAGGACACAACTACAACAGGACTCTTTCTAACAAATGCAAACATTGTAACCTAATTGTTTGTACCCTCACATTAATCTGAAGTTAAAAAAAAAAAGAATCAGAGGTACCCCCAGAGTGCAGGACAGGAATGACAGGAGTCTTGAGAGGGACTGGGTCTGAGAACCGGAAGCCATCTTCAACAAGACAGTGAGTTTCTTTTTTCTTTTTCTCTTTGGAGCAGTGCAAGTCTTTCAACTCCCATCTGCTTTTCTCTCTCTCTCCTGTCTTGCTGAAATATCTGCATTAAAATCACTTGCAGTATTTATTAAAATTCAGATCCCTGAATCTCTGGGGATGGAGCCAAAGAAACTACATTTTTAACAAATGCCCTAGGTGATCCTTTGGCATGCAAAAGTTTCAAAACCACTGTCTAAGGAGGTAAGTAATCCAAACATCGACATATGTCTTTGAGCCGTGCACTTCTAGCCACAGTACCGCCACCTAACTAATGTTTGCACGTTTGTATCCCAATCTCACATTTCTGGGAGTGAGAAACAAACTGACTTAGCCCAGTCAGATGTCCTGATCCAGTGAGCTGGGGCTGTCAGTGAGGGGCAAGGTCTTGTCCCACCAGCAGGTGCGGACTCTGACAGGGTAGGGAAACTGCCCAGCTGGTCTGTCACAGTGAGATGTTCCCAACTCCTTATAATAAATTCCCTTCTACTTACATTAGCGTGGATAGGTTTTTGTAGTCAAATGACTCCTGAGGCACAAGTTGTCAGAAATAGGCAGGTACATGTTCACACACACACACACACACACACACAGCCGTGCACACAGGCAGACACGCACACATGGACACACAGCACGCACATCATTCTGGGCACCATGGGAGAGATTTGTTCTGGAAATGATCTCTTTGCAGCTCACTAAGACTTTAAAAGGGTGGGGGGGGAACTTTATTAATTATATATCTTACATTCAATGCAACATAATATTTAATTTAAATAATTGCAGGAGGCAGCTCTTGATACTTTGATTTGCTTCCCAGAACAAATGGCCTCTCTGTCTCTCTGGCCTGCTGAATTGATCTCTTATGATGAAAGACCAACCCAGTCTGTCCCTTTCACAGGATTTTTGTCCCCCAAAATGATGAAACGCTTTCCAGGCTGAGTGCAAAGCAGGAGCAACAGTCACTTTGGCAGCTTTGAAAAAGAAATGCCAGAGAAGTCTGTCCATTTTATCTTTTCTAAACAACAGGTTGGGCTGATGAGGAGGCTCAGGACGGATGATCTGAGGTGTAGCCTGTGAGACTCATGGGGAGGCAGGAGCTCTGTGCAGAGGGCCTCCCAAGCAAGCCAAGGCGGGTGTGGGCACTATCTCAGCGTTCCTCACTAGATCAGCCACGTCTCCTGATGTTGGCCACACCCTCCTTTGTGCTGGGGACTGTCCATCTCTAAGAACTCTCATCAGTTGAAAGAAAAAATTCTCCTAATGGCTGTGTCCCACTCAAGGTCTCCAGAGGTGAAGGTGGGTAGCCTGGTGACAATCCCAGACAATTCCACAACACTGTAACACTATAAAACTTCCTACAAAACTAGAACCCCGACAAAACAGTCTAGGAATTCCTGTTTTGACAAAAGCTTCCAGAGTTCAGGGGGCCAGAGGGTTCACGCCAAGATCTGATTGGAAGAAGGAATCCCAGAATCCCTCCTTAGCTAGGAGCTTCCAAAACAATGCATCTGGCTGAGGCCAAGCCAGTTGGCTGAGTGCATCCCTGGAATCATCCTTCTTTCTTTCCTGAAAGACGAGAGACTTGGCACTGAATATAGGTCAAGCCTGAGTCCAAGGTTCTTTTCTCTTTTTCCAAGACAAAGTCTGGGAAGTAGGTAGACTGGGAGTGATTTGGGAGACAGAGGAAATCCGATGTGAGTTGAGCGTCTCATGTGTCCGACGCTGGCTGGGGGATGGACGTCATTGCATTTGGTCCTCTCAAGTCTTGTAAACTAGGGAGGGTTACCTGGCACTTTGCAGATCAGGGAACCGAGACTCTGAGAGGCCACTTTTTGCTAAGGCGATATAGTTTGTAGGTGGCAGAGCCTGGGTTTTAAGCTACTTTGACTTTACAGGGCATCATTTTTCCACTGCCCCTGCTACAGGAGAAAGTGAGGAGGGGGCTTCACTTGTGAGGTCTTGTTTCCCTAACCTCTGAGGACTCCCAGCAGCGGGGAAGGCCAGGCAGGAGCCAGCGGCTCTTGGTCTTGTCAATGGGCTTCCCCAGGCCAGGCTGCTTTGCTAAGATTCTCCTGCATCTCCATTCTTTCTCTTTCCCTCCAATCAATCAGAAGTTAAACAAGCAACAACAAAAAAAGGAAGCTTCTTTTCCTTTCTTCCACTTCTAGCCCCCGTTTTCTCTCTATGGGCCGATGAACTCCCCTGCTCAGCTGAGCTAGTTGGAAAGTTATCCAAATGCCAAGTCCCACCACCTGGCCATCCTCTCCATCCCGTTCCAACCCAGCTTCCTCTCTCACTGTTTCGCTGCAACTGCCCCACCTCGGCCACTTGCTACATTCTTGTTGCTAAGTTCCTTGGATACTTTCCAGTCTCACATCCTTTGACTTCTGCTGACCTTTTAGTTCCTCTCCATAACCTTCTTTTCTTTTTATTCCATGACATTTTGTCTGGTTTTTCCTCTGGCCTCTCAGTTACTCTTTCTCCATCCCCTTTTTGGGCTCTTTTACCTCCATCCAGCCTGCAAATGTCCAAATATTCCAGGGCCCGGCCTCAGCTTCTTCCTTTCTCCCTCCACACGTGCTGTCCGATCCCACCCACTTCCGGGCTTAAATCCTTCCATATTCCTGTCTTCGGCCCTGATGATCCTCCTGAGCTCTAGATCCATGTGTCCAATTATCTCCATAAAGGGTTGACAATTTTTTCCTATAACGGACCAGATAGGAATTATTTTAGCCTTGGTGAGTACCATGGTGTCTCTTGCAACTATTCCACTCTGCCACTGTCATGCAGACTCAGCCACAAGGCATGGCTGAGTTCCAAGCACATTTGTTTATGGACATTGAAATTAGAATTTTACATAATTTTCATGTGTCAGGAAATAGTACTCATCTTTTGATTTTCTCTTCAACCATTTTAAAATTTGAATTTTATATAATTTTCACATGCTGGAAAATATTATTGTCTTTTGGATTATTTTTGATCATTTAAGAATGTGAAGACCAGCTGGGAAGCAGGTGCGGTCTGTGGGCTGTAGTTTGCTGCCCCTTAGTCTGTTTGTTGGTTCACTTGGATGTCTCATAGACATCTCACAGGAGCACGTCCAAAATGTCACTCTGGACTTGCACCTCCCCATTGCAGAGTCCCCATCTCGGGAAGTCCATTCAAGAAGCTCGAGAGTCACCCTTGTGGATCCTTTTTCTCCTTCCCATCTTCCAATTGCCAAGTCCTGTTGATTCTCCCTCCTAAATATGCAGAGTGGGGTAATGTTGTGAACTGTCAGCTATGGTTTTTACGCTGAAAATTTTGAGTCGGTGTGCTCTCATTTTTTTCAAGTCTTTTCTCAAATGTCATCTTCTCCACAATGTCTAGCCTGGCCACCTTTTAAAAAATGGCAACTTTGCCAGGCACAGTGGCTCATGTCTGTAATCCTAGCCCTCTGGGAGGCTGACGCAGGTGGATTGCTTGAGCTCAAGAGTTTGAGGTTGCTGTGAGCTATAATGCCATGGCACTCTACTGAAGGCAACAAAGTAAGACTCTGTCTCAAAAAAAAAAAAAAAAAAATAGCAACTTTCCCCCATCTCTGATCCCCTTCACTTTGTTTTGTAAAATCAAAGTGTAAATCATCCTCTTTGCATTTATCCCCTGTAGATAACCTATAAAATTTACTGTTTCTGACTGATACTGCTTATCGCCTGGCTCTCGGCTGGAATCCCAGCTCTATGAGGGAAGGGATTTTGTCTGTGTTGCTCACTGCTGGTCCCAAGCATCCTGAGCAGCACCTGGCTTCCAGAAGGGGCTCAGCTGAACCCCTGAGTGTGGAGCCCATGCGTGCTGCTGAGGCCTACCTTCCGTCACTGGGGGGCAGGATCTGATGAGATGAAAGAAGTTGTTGCTGTTCATAAGCAGACTCTTTTAAAGCAGGGTTTTTTGATCCTGGCTGCACATTAGAATTATCTGGGAGCTGCAAAGAAGAAAAAATAAAAGAATAATAAAAAAAGAATTATCTGGGAGCTGTAAGAATCTCACTGCTCAAAGTAAGCCCTGATCAATTAAACTGGAAGTTCGGGGAATGGGGACCTTTGAGGTCCCTACAAAGTTCAGCCAAGGTTAAGTAGAGTTACTGTTTTAAAGTAATGAAAATGACAATGGTCAGGAAAGCAACGCTTTCATTTGTAAAAAAGCCAGGCTTTGTGGGGGAGAAAAAAAAGTATCTCCGGGCTCTGAAGATCAGGAGCTTAGTTGGCTGGGATTTGAGCAGGGATGAAAGCAGAGAGCAAGACTCAGATGGAGATACAAGTTCAGCCCGGTGGCAAGAGATGAGAGCAGCGGGGACATGGTGGAAGCTCGTAGCTCTGTCCCCGCATCATTGCTCATTGAAGGTCCACTGGTGGGTCATTGATGGGTGGGCTGGGCACACACAAGTGGAGGAGCCCTTTGTCTCATTCCTTCTAGAACACTGTGAATATCAGTGGTGGAACATTTAGGAAGGCAGGACCCGAGGCAGCCTCTCAGTGCATCTCTCCCTGAGCTCCTAGTGGAGTATGAGGGAGTAAGGAAATGTTCCTGGGCCCCCGGAGAAGGGCCAAGCAGGTAGCTGACAACAGGGCCCACTGTGTGATGGGGCAGGGCTCTGCACAGGGTAGTGGGAAGGACCGCTCCAGACCAGTGCAGGCCAGGGATGGTGCTAGTTTCACAGAGTTGACTGGACCAGTGATTGCAAAAATGGGTGGTGGGTCAGAAGAAAGGAAGCTCTTGTGTGCTAAATCTGCAGCAAAAGAGACCATGAATTAGGCCAGCAATGGACAGTGTTGCAGGAATGGGGTGGGGCATCAAGGCTGACACCCAGACAGGCCCGGTCACCTCTTCAGGGCTCAGAAAGGACAAGAGGACAACGAGTAGCTCAAGATCCCCTTCTCTGGCTTCCTGATGTCTTCCAAACCAAGTTTGGTCCCACGCGTGTCTTTCCTTCACGTAACTCTCACAACCGTCATTATGTGGTGATGTGGATAATTGCTCAACAATTATTTTTATCTCTACTGTGAGGCCCATGAGATCTAGAACCACCCCCAGAGGCTAATACAGCACCTGGCGCATAGGCGTGGATAATTATTTTAATAAACAAATAGCAGAGTGAGTGGGTGTCACACCCTTAGTCCTTGGCTGAGGAGTTGAGCCAGGATTGCAAACACGGGGTCTGCGTGCAAGCTCACCACAGCACTACTGGGAGGAGGGAAGTCCTCCTCCGTGGGTGCCCTGAGGACAGGCCCCACACATGTTTGCTGCTTTGAACAGGCCTGGGCTCGTCTCCACGTGAGTGAGCAGTATGTGGGACTCTGCAGTCTTGGAGACGGGTGTGAGAAGATGGGCCACATGTCACACCGCATCCTGCTTCAGCCCCAACCATCTCTACACTTGCCTCCCCTGATGGCTTGAGGGGCCCCGTCCTGGCCGGGGGCTTCCCCAGCTCATTTCCCACCCCCACTCTGTCCTGCCCATTGGCTGCAGGGCTTCCCCTCACCCCTCAGGGTTTCCTGCCTTCCGGCTTCTTCCTGGTCTCTTTCCCGTTTCTGGACCCAAGGCCCCATAAAAAGTCACTTTGGCCTCGATCAATAGACCATCTCTTTAACAAGGGAGATGCTGGTTTGCAGAGTGGAGCCTCTGAGGCTGGGGTGGGGGCAGAACCAGCCCTCGCAGACAGCCTTGCTTTTCCGGGTGATGCATTAGGCTGCATCAGCAGATTTTTTGCTTTTTATGAGGACTTATACGACTCCCAAAAGAAACCTTAACAGGGAGGGAATCGGGAAGGTGGGAGAGTGGGGAGAGGAGTGAAGGAACATAATCTAAAAGTTCAGAGAGCGCTACTCAGACTCGGTTCCCTCTGCCATTATTCTGTTCTTTGTTTAGAGCCTTTAAATGCCCCGGTAGTGTGGCTCACCTATGAAACCCACTCACACGGCACGAACACAGACTCACCCAGGTACGGACACTCCGGAGCATGCGCGCGCGCTCTTTGCTGTCACTTGCTGCTGGGCTTACCTGCGGATGCTGCTTCTTTCCCCCCAGGAGCCGCCCTTGCCGTCCCGCCCATCTGCACCGCCTCCCGGCTCCTGGTGCTCTCTCAGCATCATCCCACTTTTCCGTCATCATCCTTAGGAAGCACCCCAGCCCAGGGCCCTGGCTAAAGGCTCTCACGGCACCATGTCTGGGGGACATTTTCTGTAGTTGGAATTTGACATTTACTTGTATGATTAATAGGCACCTCACCCAGCAGACTGTAATCTGCAAGGACAAGGGCTGTTTGTTCCATCCTTCACATTTAGCACCTTGTCTGTACATAGCAGGTTGACTGGATGTGGTAGGCAGTGTCTGAAATAGCTCGTCATTCCTGCCTCCTGCTGTTCAAGCCCTGTGTAATTCTTTCCCCTTGAGGATGGGCGAGACCCAGCGACTTGCTTCTAATGCGTGGGAGCAAAGGTGCAATGGACTGAACATGTTGCCCTAACATTGACACATCCTGATCTGATGGTACCCGGAGGTAGGGCCCTGGGAAGGCAGGTCATGAGGGTGGAGCCCTCATACCTGAAGTCAGCGCCCTTATAAAAGGGACCCCAGAAGCCTAGCTTGCCATTCCTGTTATGTGAGGTTATGAGAAGAGGGCCCTCACCAGAACCTGACCATGCTGGCACCCTGCTGGCAGACTTCCAGCCTCCAGAACTGTGAGCAACAAATTTCTGTAGTTATAAGTCAATCAGTCTGCGGTACTTTCTTGAATGGATGAGGACAAAAGATGGCAGGTGTTGTCTCTGAGATTCGAGTCCCCTCCTGTCCTCTCTCCCTCTCTCCTCAACTTGCAAGCTCTGATGAGGGCAGCTGGTGTGTTGTGAGCTGCTCTGAGGAAAGACCTATGTGGCAGGGAACTAGGGGCAGCTCTAGGATAGCCGGTGAGGGACTTGCCTCCTGCGATGATCGTGAGAGCTAAACTCTAAGGGGGTTGCAGACTGGGCTCACCCCTTGATTATAGTCTTATGAGAGACTGAGAGCCAGAGAACCCAGATAATCTGTGCCTGATTCCTGGCTTGCAGCAACTGTGTGATGCTAAATGTTCTTCATTTAAGCCATAAATTGGGGTCCTTGTTGTGCAGCAATAGATAACTAATATAACAAAGGCTGGCTGAGAAACTCGCAACCATAGGCAGCCCGTCATGCACTGCAGCCCGTCCCCACTGTGTACCTGGATACATCCAAACGTTCCCTTCACTCGACTCATCCCTTACCTACCACACATGAGCCACATTTTGTATGCACCTGCCACCCCATAGACACACAGACGAGGCCCGAGAGGCACTCTCCCTCTAGTTTTCCTACTCACAACCCCATTCAGGTAAAGCCTCCACTGTGTTGGGCCAGAGTGCCAGCTCACTTGGGAACCACCCTCTGGCTGTGCCGCTGAGCCCCTCATCTCCACAGACCCTCCTGACCTGCTCTGAGTCTCCAGTGAGGCCAGAGTTAGCAACTGGCCAGTAGTCTGAGCGCCCTGCACAAGGCCACAAGGCCTATGAGGGCTCCGGCAGCAGCTGCGCCCCTCTCCTGCTGTTAGCTGCAGGCCTGCCGGGCCAGCATGGAGGGAATGAAGAGAAGTGTTCTCAGCTCAAAACTCCCCGTAGGCCAGCAGTGGGTGGTGGCAGCCATCCTGGCCCCAGCTCCCTAGCTGCTGCTGGCTGGGCCCTGGGCGCTGGGCCATCCCTGGTAAACAGGAAATGCCCTTCCCCTTACTTGTCCTGTCCCTGCTTCCCAGAGGTTCTGGAAAGAAGCCTCTGTTGGTCCCTGGCTCCTAGGCCCGTCTCGGGGAGTTGTCTCTGTAGTATGACCACCACTAAAGCTCATGGAAGAGACTCACATGTTTGGTGCTGAGAGGGGCTGATTCTTAGAGACGGCTACGCTGAGCAGATCTGCTGTCAGTGGCAGAGTATCTTTTACTGGGTGGAGGAGGGTGAAGGGTGTTGACAAGTAGGAGTCCGGAAAGCTCGCATTTCCTTCTCCTCTCCCTGCGCTGGACTCGGAGGCGCCCGCCTTGCTCTGGGTCTAATGCAGTTATTGGGCGTCTGGAGCTGGCCTCCCCGGGAAGGTGAGGAGCATCCGCGGGCCTTTCGCGCCTTTCTTTCCTGCCTCACCTCGGTCTGCTTTCTGTGGGCAAAACAGGGAAAACTGGAGCTTGCTGGGCCCCCAGCTCCTTTGGGAAAGTGAGCAGCACAGGATGGTTGAAGAACCGCATCATCTAGACCGATTATTCCTCGGGCTCCGCTTCCTGCTGGCAGCTCCAGGGCGGCAGACTCAGCTGTTGCTCACTGCCCGTCACCTCTGTGGGGCTCACAGCTTCAGAGCCCTCAGCTAGTGTGGCAGGTCACAGTCTGGAAGGCTTAGGGCACTGACTGGAGAGGGGGTCAGGTGCGGCTGGAGGCTGGATGGCTCTAGAATTCCCAGTGTGAATCCTGGCACTGGCCTCTGTAGCCGAGTCCCGAGGCTGCCCCTCCATGTGTACCCGCATGTCTGTGTGTGCTTGTGTGTGCTGGCGCTCCCAAACCACGGGGGCGTGTCCCTGTAAACCCTGATGTAAGTCAAACACGTCCTAAGTCAAAAGTGCACATGATGTCCTGAGAAACCCACTGTAAAGTTGAAAACTCATGAGTTAAACCACCACAAATTGGAGACCATCTGTGATGGCAATAGAAGTGGGGATCCCTACCTGGTAAGTTTCTGTGGGTAAAGAGATGAAAATTTTCCAAGCAGGTGGTCACTCCTGCTTGTAATGCCAGCAGTTTGGGAGGCCAAGGTGGGAGAATTGCTTAAGCCCAGAAGTTCGAGATTGCTGTGAACTATGATGGTGCCATTGCACTCCAGCCTGAGTGACAGAGGGAGACCATATTTCTAAAAAAAAAAAAAAAAAGAATTAAGGAAAATAATGCAAATCTGTCTATCTATCTATCTATCACCATCAAATACCTATTGTCTACCCATCTACCTATCTATCAATCATCATCTATCATCAATGGCCAAGTAGCCCTGCATAACAAGGAACTCATAATATTGTTAAGAAGACCAAAGTCACAAATAAAACAGTTAACAGCTGCTGTGAGACTGTCATACTGCTATCCTAGGATAACTATTATAAATGCCCCAGGGATTCAGAAGAGGAAGTCTGAACAACTGATGAAACCTTCATTAAGGACAGAAGACTGATCTGGATCTTGGAGAATAGGGAGGAAATTGAATGGACAGGTGTGTTTGTGTATGTGTGTGCGGAGCGCAGAGGATATTTCAGGCAGAGGGTAAGCCATGAGAAAAGGCTGAGCGGCCATGAGAAAAGGATGAGGAATGTAGGGTGAGGAGGGAAGGAGACGCCTGGCCGTGGTGTGGAGTGTGTGGGTAGAGGTTATAGAGTCGGGTCAGGGACAGATGGTGGAGAGACTCATGGCAGGGGGTAGTGGGGCAGCTGTTGGGTCTCTGGGTGGCATCAGAATGGGGCTGTATGAGTGATCTGTGCCCAGACACATGCCCTCCTCTGCTGTTCTTCAGCCTTCCAGGGACTTCTGAGTCCTGCACCCTCCACTTGAGCTTCTCTCAGCTGCCCTGTCTTCCCTTGCCTCCTGCTCCAGCTTTCCCAGAGCCTCCACTCCTTGTTCTGTGGTCAACCATTTGCTACCTTTGCCCCTGTTCTGACTCAGCCGAGCCTACTCCAAAGCCTGGCACAGCAATGTGCACTGGAGCCATCTTAACCCCATGGTCTCTAGTCAACGGTCCCTCCTTGTGCAGTCAGTCTCCTATATCTCTGGTGGCCCCTGTTTCCTCTTCTCCGAAGGCCATTCCAATCTTTCTCTCAGCCCCTACTCCCATCATGCCCCTATCAGTACCCTCAGCAATAACCTTGTGGCTACTTTACAGAGAAAATCCCCCAACCTCCTGCCATCAAACCTCAAACCTGTCACGAACTTGCCCCTGTATTTCCCTCTACCCTGCTGTTACCATGGACAGACCTGAGCCTTCTCACCTTCCCAGGGACCTCCTTGCCTTCCCTTGCTTATATCTATAATCCTTACCTCCCCAGTCGCCTCTTCCCATTAACATTTAAATATGCTAACATCTTTGTTATCTTTTTTTTTTTTTTTTTTGAGACAGAGCCTCAAGCTGTCGCTCTGGATAGAGTGCCCTGGCATCACAGCTCACAGCAACCTCCAACTCCTGGGCTCAAGCTATTCTCCTGCCTCTGCCTCCCAAGTAGCTGGGACTACAGGCACCCGCCACAACGCCCGGCTATTTTTTGGTTGCAGCCGTCATTGTTGTTTGGCGGGCCCAGGCTGGATTCGAACCCACCAGCTCAGGTGTATGTGGCTGGCGCCTTAGCCGCTTCAGCCACAGGCGCCGAGCTCATCTTTGTTATCTTAAACAAAAACAACGTTCAACTCCCTCCATCTTCCCCTTTCTTTCCAGCTGTCACCTCCTTTCTTTCACAACCAACTTTCATGAGCAGTTCCTGTATTCATCATCTCACTTCCTTCTGAGCTCACTCCTCAACATGGAGTCATCAAAATTCTGCCCCCTCTTGTCCAGACTTATTTCATCAAGATCATCAGGACGTTCTGTTGCAAAGCCCAACAGACAATCTCCTTTTTTGTTTGTGTGACCCACTAGCAGCACCTGACCCTGGTGACCATTCCCTTCTCTGAGTCCACTTCCTTTGTCTTCTGTCACTCTCCCTGTTGACTTCCCATCTCTCTGGCCACAACTTTCTGGTCTCCTTTAATGCTTTTTGATGAATTGCTCAGATGTTCCTGCCCCCTGGGGTTCTTCTTTAGTCCCTCTGCTCTTGTTAGTCTTCATACTTTGACAGGTTTTGTCAGCATCTAATCATGGTGCTATTTATTTATTTATCTTTTATTGAGACAGAGTCGCACTTTGTCACCCTCAGTAGAGTGCAGTGGTATCATAGCTCACAGCAACCTCAAACTCTTGAGCTCAAGTGATTCTCTTGCCTCAGCCTTCCTAGTAGCTGGGACTACAGGTGCCCACCACAATGCCCAGCTATTATTTATTTGTTTATTTTTAAGCAGGCTCCAGGCTGGATTTGAACCCATCAACCCTGAAGCATGTGGATGCCTTCCTAACCACTGAGCCACAGGTGCCCAGCCCATGGTGTCATTTATATAGGCAGGACTTTAGGTTACAAATAACAGAAACCCAATTCACACTAGCTCAAACAAAGATAATGTGAAATTTTTGGCCAGCTTAGCAGGCTGGTTTGGAGGTGGAGCTGAGTTCAGCGTGTCTAGATCTGGGGATTCAGATGATGTTGTCAGGCCCCTTTCTCTCTCTCCATGTCCGTCTTTGGCTCTATTTCTACCCTGTGTTGGCTGCGTTCTCTTCTATTGCAGACAGGATTCCTCACGTAGTGGGGAATGGTTATAGATGGCTCCAGACTTTTATCAGCCATAATCACTCTGAAGGAAAGAAAGAGCTCACTGCCCCAATATCATTACTTAATTCCTGGGAAAGGGTTCTGGTCTGGTTGACTCCACCAGAATCATATGCCTATGCGATGAAACATGAGTTTATTGATGAGTTTGGGGTGGTGGCAATTGCTTGTCCCCCAGAACCACATGGAATTGTGGGAAGATACATCCCTAAAGGAAAAATGGGACATCGTTATGAGAAGAAGAAGGGAGAAGAATGTACGATGCACAAAGTAGATATTTACCATAGCTTCAATTTATATATTTTTTACCAGACCTTTACCCTGTCCTTCAGAATTAGAGACATCTCCACTTGGATATTCCAAGCTTAGCAAGTCTTTCTTTATGTGAATTTCCTAGAAAATAGATCCATAGACAAAATACCTATGATGAGACTTATGGGGTGGTGCAAATCCATGGCAGCAAAGAGTGAGAGAAAAGATAAATGAGGCAAGGAAGGAGGGAAGCAAATACCAGGTAGTGTGTTACTAAGGAATGGGGGCAGTACTGTGTCCCACAGAAAGACATGCTGAAGTCCTAGCCCCTAGCACTGAGAATGTGACCTTATTTGGAAAGAGGGTCTTGCAAATGTGTCAGTTCAATTAAGAGGAAGTCAAAGTAGATTATGGTGGGCCCTAAATTCAATATGACTGCTGTCCTCATAAGAAGAAGACAGGATACACAGAAGAGAGAAGGCCTTGTGAAGACAGAGGCAGAGATTGGAGTGATGCTGCCACTGACCAAGGAACACCTAGGGCTGCCAGATGTGCAAGGCCAGGAAGAATTCTGCCTTAGAGCCTTTGAAAGTAGCATGGCCTTATCAACACCTTGATTTCCAGTTTCTGGCCTCCAGAACTTGGAGAGAATAACTTTCTATAGTTTTAAGTCACCCAGTTGGTGGCACTTTGTTACAGCAGCCCCAGTAGATGACTATACCAAGTTAACCCCAGCTTCCTTTGAAAATGCAGCCAGATGCTCAGTCACCCGGATAGAGACAGGACTAATGGAAGAACCATGACTGGGATGGAGGGCATACAGAAAGAGACTTATCTGGTAGCTTCTTCCTTTCCCCTATACCATATAGGCCGGGTCTGCTTTGTGGTATTAACTCTCCTTCATTTCTAGGTTGTGTTAACTCTCCCCCCCCCCCGTCCCCCAGTATCCCCTGGAGAAAACAGACTACAAGCTTCCAGTTTGGTGCTTCAGCTGAGCAGAGAAGCTGTAGCCTCCAATGGGTCCAGAGGCTATGGTGCATAGTGTTTATGTAGAGGACAGGGATGGAACTTCTCCTGGGAACCTAATGAAGAAGCTGTAGGACTAAGGGTGGAACAGAGTCACCATTTATGGCGGCTGCCCACAGAACATGTGCAGAAGGTGCTGGTGGCACAGCTACCCAAGTCCACCACCTGCTTACTATGTGAGGGGCTGGGGCCCCTGTTATGGCTGCATTGTGAACTGCTCAAATAGCTAAAGGGCATTGCTCTATGACCAGCCTGATGTGGGATGAGATGGGTGTGCACTAGTGACTGCCCCTGGAGATCATCCTTGAACAGATGGCTAAGACCCTGGGGCAGGTGAAGATGAGCAAATGTTGGGCATGTGCATAACAGGGCCTAGTATAATACCCAGACTGTACCCACACACTCATCCTCACTCCATCCAAACCCAAACCTGATATTTCTATGCTTTCTTATCCAATAAATGGTAGCATCTCGAGTCAGTGACCTGAGCCAGAAACTTCAGCGTTGTCCTTGACTTTTCTCTTTTCTCCTATGTTTAATCCTTGACAAGTACAGTTGATTCTGCCTCCAAAATCTCTCTGGACTCTGCTTCTTTCTATCCTTCTTTCTGTTTCTTTCTATCCCCCTCATATGCTCTTCCAGGCCACCTTCTTCTCTAGCTCGGATATTGGCAATAGCCTCCAAATGCTCTCCTTACCTTTTGCCTTGTGTACCTCTAAAACGTAGCCCTCCCTGCAACCAGTATGATCTTCTCCCAAAACAAATCTAAGCAACACCCTATAGACAGTTCTTCAAAGGTACTTGTTCTTAGTATAAAGATCCAAACACAGGCCCTTATGCATTGGCTCCCATGTAATCCTCTTGCTTCTGTGTGCTACAGGCCACTCTGTATTGGTAGCTTTGTACCATGCTATGCCCTCACTTTATCCACCTGTTCATCCCCCCCAGCAAGTATCCCATGAGTGCCTGCTATGTCCCAGCAGTGTTGTAGGGACTATGAATACAGGGAGTGAGGATGATTTAGCTTTTAGGCCCATGAGCATACTGGACCTTCTACCTGGAATGTTCTCCCCTTGTGGTAGACCATGTGAATTGTTTGCTCAAAATCCTATCAGATTGAACTAAAAGACTGTGTTTCCCAGCTTTCCTTGTAGACAAGGAAAGGACATAACACATTGCCAATGAGATCAAGGCAGAAGTCCATCAAAAGGGCATCTTTTCCTGAATAAAAGTCCTCACTAAGGTCCTGTAATGATGTGGATGCAAGAATGATAAATGAAAAATGATAAAGGCTTCAAAGCTAAGGAGAGTGAGTGGAAATAAGGAAGGGGCCTGGTTCTAAGGCTGCTGTGAATAGGCTTTTCTTTTTCAGACAGAGCTCACTCTGTCGCCCTAGTAGAGTGCCATAGCACCATAGCTCACAGAAACCTCAAACTCCTGGGTTCAAGTGATCCTCTTGCCTCAGCTTTGAGAGTAGCTGGGACTACAGGTGCCCGTCACAGCATCTGGTTATTTTTAGTAGAGATGGAGTCTTGCTCTTGCACAGTCTGTTCTCAAAGTGCTGAGCTCAGGCAATCCACCTGCGTCTGTCTGCCTCTGTCCCAGAGTGCAGGGATTACAGGTGTGAGCCACCTTGCCTGGCTACCACCGTGAATACTCTTGTGGGTTGTATGTTGCACAACTCTAGGGGGTATTATTATCATAGACTGTGATGTTGTTAAGCCCAGGCTCTGGGCTAGTTAGTCTTCAGAGGGAAAGGAGTAGAGGGAATGTCAGGAAGCTTTGAATTCTGTGAACTGTGAATTCTCCCAAATCTCTCCAGTAACGAAATGGTTTCCATAACCCCTTTTGTAGCTAATTAGACCTTTGAAACTCAAAGGTTGAAAAGTGACTGCATCTCCTATGTCAGCCTTTCCTAAGGCAAAGTGATGACTTGTCTGGCTCAGATGGGGGTAGGAATCCAGACTGAAGGAAAGTATGAGAGGGTTTAGAATTCATTGATTAATGTTTAAAAATATTAGCCTGCAACAAGCATACACATACATGTCTGTGCCAAGCAATATAAATACTCTTAATAGCAAAGCAACAAGTCTGCTGGAATTAGAGGAGGAAATGAGGAAAACTTGGAGAAGGCTCCCCAGGGAGGGGAACTTTGAATTTGTTTTGGCAACACAGGGAAAGGGATTCCAGACAAAGGTCTGGCATAAGCCAAGTCGGAGAGGCTGCGCATTGGGGACATGAGCAAGAGTGGCGGAAGTGGCTGGGAGCAAGGCTGGGGACAGGGTAGGATGTTCTTGAATGCGTGGCTGTCAGAGAGCTGAGGAAAGGGTGGAGAAGTCCTGGCTACCTTCTCACAGACATTCCCGCCCCCAGTCTCAGGTCACCACTGTGCTGGCCACCCTGCAGGAGTCGTGGGGGGTTGGGCAGGCTCTGAAGTGTGTTGGGAGGTAACTCTGGGAGGTAGGGTTGCCCCTGGCTCCTGCTCTGCCAGGGTCTCTGGCTTCCCCTTGGAACAGCCCTTCTCCTGGAAACCCTTCCGCGCACACCTAAGGAGGCGGAGAAGTGCAGTCAGCGGACCCGGCTGCAGCAGACTAACTCTGCTCTTCCCTGGGCGCTCCTCCTGTGCTCAGCACTGTGTGTGGGTCCCTGGGCTCTGTCCTGTGCGACTTAGTCACAGTCTCAGTGTGGTCTCCCTCCCCTGTCCTCCTCAGCCTGACCCTTGGAAAAGAGTGATTGGGAGCCTTTTTCCTCTCTGGGGGTGGATCAAGACCCCTCTGCCCACAGCAGGCGGGAAGAATGCTGAGGCTGAAGGATTCTAGGGTGCAGCCCTGCCCCCAGCCTCCCTGCTTTCCTCACTGGATGCAGAATTCCAGCGAGTCCCAGCAAGGGCTTCTTCCACAGAGCCTGTGTGGATGGGGTCATCATGGTCCAGCCAGTGAGGAGGAGAAAGACCCTCTGACCACCCACGGAATCAGGGATCATTCCTGAGCCCCTTTCACCTTCTGCTGGGATAGAAGGCGAACACGGTGTTTCATCTTTCCATTCTACTCGGATCTCACCCAAACTACCAGGTTCTAGGGTCTAGGAAGCCAACCCCTCCAGGGGTGTAGATTTTCGCTCAGCCTACTCCAGTCAGCTCCAAGCCCAGGAGGCCCAGGCTAGGTCCTGCAAGTCCCCATCACCCACTGACCTGCTCTCTGGTAGGGATATGGGATGCATTCATTTTCAATTGCTACTGTGACAAATGACCACAATTCAGAAGCTTAGGACAACATCTGCTTCCTGTCTTACATTTTCTTTTTTCTTTTTTTGAGACAGAGTCTCACTATGTCACCCTCAGTAGAGTGCCTATGGCGTTACAGCTCACAGCAACCTCAAAGTCTTAGGCTTAAGTGATTCTCTTGCCTCAGCCTCTCAAGTAGCTAGGACTACACGCGCCTGCCACAACGCCAATGCCTGGCTAAATTTTTGTTGCAGTTGTTGTTTAGCAGGCCCAGGCTGGGTTTGAACCCACCAGCCCCAGTGTATGTGACCAGCACCCTACCCACTGAGCTACAGGCACCAAGCCCTTATCTTATATTTTTATAAGGTGGAAGTTCAATATGGTTCTCAAAATCAAGGTGTCTATAGCCTACATCACTTCCTGGGTGCTCTAGGGGAGAATCCATTTCTTTGTTCATTCAGGTTGTTGGCAGAATTCAGTTCCATGCAGTTGTAGGACTGAGGTTTCTTTTTTTGCTGCCATTTAAGTACCATATTCAGCTGCTAGAGAGTGCCAGCATTCCTTGGCTTATGGTCCCTTCCTCTGTCTTCAAAGCCAGTGATGGTGGGTCGAGTCCTCTCACACTTTAAGTTTTCCTGCCTCCTCTTCCATTGCATCCCTTTTTCAGTAGGGAGAGGTTGTTGGTTTTTAAGGGCTCATGTGAGGAGATTGGGGCCACCTGTATAATCTAGGCTACTCTTCCTGTCTCAGGATCTCAGCTGTAATCACACCTGCACACTCCCTTCGCCATACAAATAGAATGAGTCCTGGGGACTGGAGTGCAGACATCTCTGGGAGCCAGTACTTGGCCTGCAAGGGTGTGACCTAGAAACTTTGTTTCTGCACCCCCTCCTCCCTCCTTACAAAGTCTGGTCCTCTAACCTCAGGGTGGGGAAGCCCAGGGCTCAAGAGAAAAGCAGTCTCTGCTTGGCTTATAGGGTAAGGTTGCTCTTATTAGAAGTTCTCTGCATAACTTCTCCAAAGGGAGGCTGTCTGTGAGGTGGAATTTTAGGACGGCTTCTGAAAGTAGGAACGAGTGAGGCAGAATTGAGGCCCTATCTGTCACAAAAGATTCCTTCTTTCTCACCTTGCTCCTAAGCTCAGGCTTTATCCAAAGGCTTCTCCATTTACCAGTAACAGAATCAAATGCCAATGTGCAGAACGTTCCATGTGCTCTTCAGCCCAGTCTGTAGCTTCAAATAGACTATGTTCTCTTCTACCTGTCCAGGGAGCCTGGGTCAGACCACCAGGTGCTAAGAAAGCACTTACATTTGTTTATTAAAGGTTTTCATAAAATGCAATTTGGAGAGCTATTTGGAAGTATGAAATTTTCCACCAGGGGCTGGCTAAGAGCCAGCGGACCCTTCAAGAGCCTCCCCATGGGGCTGCTGTGCGAAGCATTCAGTTCCTGCTAACCTGCTCTCTGGAAGGGTCTATTGGTATCCCCAGACAGACAGCAACCTGTAGGATGCAGAGCAATCTGTGGGCACTGTTAAGGACAAATCCCTAGCTAACAGAAGCCACCTGTCCCCAGGAGAACTGGTGTTTCCCATAGGGCCGACCACTACTTCTACCCCAAGTACTTGGAGGGCTGGGCAGCTCTGGCTCCTGGCTTGGCTTCCTCCCCGGCTCTTGGGCTGTGACATCACCTCTCAGACTGTCAGTGATGTGAACACTTTGTGATCAAGAGGAAGAAGAGTGTCAAGGGGGTGCCTTGTTGCACACAGGGCCGGCAGAATAAGAACCTCAAGTTATCCCAGTCGCCCAAATATATCCAAATAAATAAAGTCTACTCAGTCTTTTCTGGTTGTTCATTTCAGGAGCCTAATCCTCACCTCCCTTCTCTCTCTTCTACCTTCAGCCTTCCCAGAATACACTGCCGTCCTCACCCCATTTGTCTTAGCTCCCATCCTCTTTCTAGCATCACTATAAGTAACACCATGAATAATTCACTATAAAAAAATCACTAGATATATTGTACCATCATAACAAAGTCACCATGTCAGTGATTCTTAAACTTTGGTGTACTTGGGAGTTGCTTAACAGCAATTTGGTGCTGGCCTGAGCCCCAGCCCTGGGCATTTTGATCTGGGTCCAGGGTGTGGTTTCAACTACTCTTTTTTTTTTTTTTTTTTGAGACAGAGTCCCAAGCTGTCGTCCTGGGTAGAGTGCCATGGTGTCACAGCTCACAGCAACCTCAAAGTCTTGAGTTTAAGTGATTCTCTTGCCTCAGCCTCCCAAGTACCCGAGAATACAGGTGTCCGCCACAACACCTGGCTTTTTTTTGGTTGTAGTTGTCATTGCTGTTTGGCAGGCCCGGGCTGGGTTCGAATCCCTCAACTCCAGTTATGTGGCTGGCACCCTACTCACTGAGGTGCGGGCACTGACCCAACTACTCTATTTTTAATGAGCTGCATTTTTAACAACCACACAGGTAACTGATGAAGTTCACTGTCTGTGACCTGGGTGATCAATCAGTGCCGCAGCCTGCCCTCCTTTTCTTGGGCTGGGTATTTTAAGTTCTTTGATAAGCTGTTTGTTTTAATTTCTTTCCCTTATAGGTTAGAAATACTTTTGATGTGAACCAAGTCCAATCTAGTATTTGGTATAGATCTTAGCACATTGGAAATTTTTAATAAATACTTTATTACTTGCATTATTTTTATTTGAAGCTGGTCTTTCAATTCTGAATCAGAATAGTCACTAGTGGATACAAATCCATCTTGAAGAGAAGGATTTTTTTATGTTTTCACATACATGGTAAAAGCAGAAGTACTCTGGGGTCATCTCAGTGGCTACAGCCCATTTAGATCCATTAATTCCACATTGATTAAGCAAAGACGTAAAGATAAAAAATAACCAGGTGTCTTAACAAGTGCTTTGACCCTCACCTGCACCCTCAGTCTCATTTTGCCTCTACAAGAACTCCCGGCCCTGCAACAGCTGCACTAACTTCTTCCAGGTTCTTGAACTTGTGCTTCCTCTTACCACTGGGTCTCTTCCCATGCTAGTCTCTCTGCCAGGAATATTCCTCTCTCTTCTTTCTAGTTCATTCTTACTTATTCTTCACCTTCTAGCTCAAAGAACACCATGGTCCTCGGGGAAGAGCTCTCTAGTCTCCCAGACCTGGGTTAGGCAGGGGCCCACTTCATGGCTCTTCAGCTGTTCCTAAGTGTCTGACGCATAACAGGTTCTCTGTGAGTGTTTGCTGAATCAACAGATGTATAGGAATGTGTGACTCTTCAAATGTTTAGGCTGTTCATAGCCCAGTAGGAGAATCAGATGTGTGAAGTGATTGTTGCAATAGGCGCTCTAATATTAGAGGAACATAAAAGATTTGATTTATCGGAGAGAGAAAAACACAAAGATGATTTGATTATTGTCTCTTGTGGGTTTGGGTCAGAAAAGACCTTATACAGAAGAAGATGCTTGAGATAGATTTTGAAGGACAATCGGGAGTTTTCCAGGCAGAGGAGAGGGTATTCCTGGCTAGAAAAGAACATGTGCCTTGTCAAAGGGTGTGGAATGTAATGATGTTGTGGGGTGGCTTTGAGTAGTTCCCTGCACCTGGAGGGATGGGGTTTGAGCTTAGTGGCAGGACTCCACTCAATGTCATGACCCCACTCTCTAGTGGGTTGAATTGTACCCTCTCCCAAAGATGTCCAAATCCTAATTAAGGATTTGGATATCTTATTTGCCTGCATATGTAATTAAGGATCCCTTGAAATGAGATTGCCCTGGATTAAACTAGGTGGGTCCTAAATCCAATGTCAAATGTCTTTATAAGAATAGGACATACAGGTTCGGTGTCTGTGACTCAATGGGCTAAGGCACCAGCCACGTACACCTGAGCTGGAGGGTTCGAATCCAGCCTGGGCCCACCAAACAACAATGATGGTTGCAACCAAAAAACGGCCGGGCGTTGTGGCGGGCGCCTGTAGTCCCAGCTACTTGGGAGGCAGAGGCAAGAGACTCGCTTGAGCCCAGGAATTGGAGGTTGCTGTGAGCTGTGATGCCACTCTATCCAGGGTGACAGCTTGAGGCTCTGCCTCAAAAAAAAAAAAGAATAGGACACACATATAAAGGAGGAAAACAGAGAGGAAGTCCATGTGAAGACGGAGGCTGGAGTGATGCAGCCACAAACCAAGGACTGCCAAGGATCACTGGCAGCCACCGGAAGCTAGAAGAGAGGCAGGGAAGGGTTTTTCCCTCAGAGTATCCAGAAAGCTCTGAGCAGATGCTTGTCAGCTCTGCTGCCATCTTGAATTTTGGACCTTTGACCTCGAGAGCTGTGAGAAAATAAGTTTCTGTTGCTTTAAGTAACTGTTACAAACTATTAAGTTTGTAATAAAGTGTTACTGTAGCCACAGGTAACTAACACACCTCCCCCGCCAGGGGCTCAGCTTGGAGCCGGCCTGGCTCTGTGACCAGCAGGCCAGATGTGGGGTTAGAATCCAGAGAGGGCTTCTCTGTTGGCTGCTAAATGTGGAGGAAACCGCAGCTGCAGTAGAGGAAGAGTGTTCTCAATAAACAGGCAACCGATCGGCTGCGTAAACAGGGCAAACTTTTAGGTTGAGGAACCACAGCCTCCCTGGCTGGGAAGGGTTTTCTAAAATCCTCTGAGAGAAGTTCCTCATATTTTCCACTGGGTAAGGCCCCAGGGATTTGGCTCATTCTCCTGCTTGGGTATGGAGGCTTGCGAGTCCCTCCAGGAAGATAAGCATTTACCTGGGTGGCTCCCCAACTCTTTTCAGCAGGGAGAGGGCCCTGGGGTGTCGGTGATGTTTTCTGCCAAGAACTAAAGCAAAATTTCTCTTGTTCACCAACTTTCTGGCCTGAAGGAAATTTGGGGGGGTTCCCATAAAGCACTTTTTTTGGTTAAACTCCTCGGAAACAAAGTTTTCATTTAATCCTGTTAACCAACCAGCCATATAGTTTTCTGGGGAGGAGGTTTGTGGCATGCCGGGTAATGCTGGCCCCCCAACTCGGGAATGACCTAATCCCTGGAACCTGTGAATGTGTTAGGGTATATGGCAGGGGAGAATTAACATTGTGGAGGGACTCCAGGCTGCTAATCAGCTGACCTTGAAATAGGGAGAGTACCAAGAATCACCCAGGTGAGGTGGATGTAATCACAGAGGTCTTTGTTGGAGGAAGAAGGGGGGGGGGGCGTATGCCAGAAAGACATTGCAGCCAGCCACTGGAGGGGCTGAGCAAGGAGCAGGGGCAGCCTCTAGGAACTGGAAAAGGCAAGAAAATGAATTCACCCGAGAACCCCCAGAAAGGAAAGCAGCCCTGCCATCACTCTGATGTTAGCCTGGTGAAATCCATTTCACACTTCTTGCCTCAGAACTGTAAGGTAATACATTTGTGGGTGTTTTTTTTTTGTTGTTGTTGTTTGTTTGTTTTGGTTTTTTTTAGAGACAGAGTCTCACTTTATCGCCCTCGGTAGAGTGCTGTGGGGTCACAGTTCACAGCAAAGTCCAGCTCCTGGGTTTAGGCGATTCTCTTCCCTCAGCTTCCCGAGTAGGTGGGCGCCCTACAGGCGCCCGCCACAACAAACCGGGGTATTTTTTCTTTTCTTTTGCAATTTTTGGCCGGGGTTGGGTTTGAACCCACCACCTCCGGTGCATGGAGCCGGCGCCCTACTCGTTGAGCCACAGGCGCCGCCCAACACCCATCTATTTTTTTGTTGTAGTTTGGCTGAGGCCTGGTTTGAACCCGCCATCCTCGGTAAATGAGGCCGGCGCCCTACTCACTGAGCCACGGGCGCCGCCCACATTTGTGTAGTTTTAAGCCTCAAAATGTGTGGTTATTTGTTATAGTAGCAACAGGAAACTAACACGGGGTGAACCGGGCGGCTGGGGATCGGTTGGCACCGGTCCCGTCTGTGTTTCCAGCGAAGCCACTCTGGTGGGAACTGCTGATGACACAGAGGCCTGAGCTACCCTCAGTCACAGAGGAGAGGCGATCCCTTGGTAACAGCCTCCTGAACACAACTCTACAGCCCAGCAAACTGGCAGGACACCCTCCGTCCCTCCCGGGAGCGGAGCGTGACAGGCTCCCACTTTTTCACTGTAGCAGAGTCGGGTGAGGCTCCACGTGGGGAATGGCTGCAGAGAGTCAGGGGGCGCAGGGTTCTCAGCCTGGAGAGCCACGCCAACCTAACGGAGCCTCCAGCCCCTACGTGGTGTCCGGTTCTTCAAAGGACCCTGGAGGCTTTACTGTGTCTGCTTCGGTCTCTCCCGGTTCTCCCAGGGCCCCGCCGCCAGACCCCGTGAGACACCCCTGCAGCACCTGTCACTACTGGCCCTCACGCCCCCCATCCCTGTGCCGGGAAGAGCTGGAGGGAGAAGGGAGGGAACCTGGAGATAATCCCAGGCATGCCCTTATGTGTCACTTTTCCGGACAGCTTTCAGCTTTCCTCTTCGTCTTCTCAATGTCTCTCGGAGCGCTGGCTGCTCGCCTCCTGGCTTGGAATTCGTGAGACTGGCGCTGCTGGAATCTAGCTTGTCTGTCGTGGCTTTGCCTGCCTGGCCCAGGGGCAGAAATAGGAGGGCAAGGGCTTGTGGAGGGTGGGCAAGGCCCAGTGGAGTCAGACAGGGCTGGGATCCCTGCAACTGGACTTGGGCCAGCACCTTCCCAGTCCTGCTGGAAACCCAGGGCTTCCTGTGGTTTGTCTGGAAGCTCCCCAGAGATCAGATGTGGGATCTGAATCCTCATTCCACCTTGAGCGTGTTGCTTAGCTTCTCTGAACTTCAGTTTCCCATTGTGTGAACTGATACACTAGTAATCAGATAATAATCATTAGCTGTAATAATAGCAATTATTATTATTTTTAGTGTTGTTATTTCCAATTGGGTCTTTCATCTTCAAGAGTCATGCATCTCAAAGTACCCTCTAATGACATTCCTCAGGTCTCAGGCCCTCCTTTCCTAGAGCTCCTTGTATGTCTCTAAAATGTTTATTGAGATATAACTGGCACACAGTAACTGCATATTAATGCATGCAGTTTGATGTGTTTCAACATATGTATACACTTCAGAAACCATCGCTACAATTAAGATAATAAAAATATCCATCACGTCCAAAAGTTTCCCTTTGGAATCCTTCCTTCCCACTCCTCCCTGCCTGTATCCTCTACCCTTGATCTCAGACAACACTGATTCGTTTTCTGTATCTATTGATTACTTTGTGTTTTGTGGAATTTTAATTTATGTAATAGAATCATATAGTATGTCCTCTGTTGTCTGGCTTATTTCACTAATTATTTTGAGATTAATCCACATTGTTGTGTATATCAATGGTTTGTTGCTTTTCATTGCAAAGAATCATTCTATTACGTGGATACTTCCTAATTTATGCATTCACCTGTTGATGTGCATTTGCGTTATCTCCAGTTTGGGGGCTGTTTTGAATAAAGCTGCCATGAACATTCATATACAAGACTTTATGAACATGTGATTTCATTTCTTTTGGATAAACATAGGATTGGAACAGATAGGTTATATGGAAAGTTTATATGTAAGTTTAATGTGGAAAAACTGCCAGACTGTTCTGCAAAGTGGTTGCATGATTTACGTTCCTATCAGTAGTGCATGAGACATAAAATTGGTTTACTTCATTGCTAATGCTTGGTTTGATGGGCCTGTTTAATTTTAGAGATTCCAATGGGATGTAGTGGTTTTTAATTTGCATTTCCCGGATGATTAATGATAGTGAGCGTGTTTTCTCGTGCTATCCATATATCTTCTTTGAAGTGTCTCTTCAAAATCTTTTGCCTATTTTCAAAACTGGGTTGTGTATTTTCTTATTACTGAGTTTTAAGAGTTCTTCATATTTTGTTTTGAAATCTTTATTCAATATATTTCTTTGAAAACATTATCTGAGTCTGTGGGTTGTCTTTTCATTCTTTTAATAATGTCTATCAAGGAACAAAAGTTCTTAATTTTGATGGTGTCCAATGTATCAATTTTATTTTTACATGGGTTGTACTTTTTGTGTTGAATCTAAGAACTCTTTGCTTGAATTAAGTTTACAAAGATTTTCTCCTGAATTTTTACTGTAGGAGCTTTTTAGTTTTAAGCTTATATTTATCTTTGTAATCCTTTGTGAGTTCATATTTGTAGATAGCATAATGTGAGAGTTGAAGGAGTTTATTTTTTGGAGCCTAGGAATATTCATTTACTTGAGCACCATTTGTTTAAAAGGCTATAATTTCCACACTGAATTGCCATACTACTTTTCTTTAAAAAATCTATTGACCAATCTGTTATGGGTATATTGCAGAACTCTATTTCGTTCCATTGATCTATTTGTCTATCTATAGACCACTACCACACCTTTTTTTTTTTTTTAATTTCAGATTATTATGAAGGTACAAACAATTAGGTTACAACGTTTGTATTTGTTAGGTAAGGTCCCTGTTTTAGTTGTGGCCCTCACCCAGGTGTGCTGTATACCTTACACCCTACGCATTAGTGAGAGCACAGCAATCCCCTCTCTTCCTCTATCTCCTCTTTCTCTTCCTCCTTCTCCCAAATTTGAACTAAATTGAGCTTTTCTCTTCTGGGGGTCTGTACTATTAGTCTGTCTACTGGCTTCATGTTAGTATTGAGTACATCGGATACTTGTTTTTCCATTCTTGTGATACTTTACAAAGAGAATGTTCTCCAACTCTATCCAGGTTAATACAAAAGATGTAGAGTCTCCATTTTTTTATGGCTGAATAGTATTCCATGGTGTGGGTTTATTATGCCCCAGTTTATTAATTCATTTGTGGGTTGATAGGCATTGAGTTTGATTCCACATCTTGGTAAATTGAGCTGCATAAATAATCTAGTGCAAATGTCCTTATGATAAAAAAATGATTTTTTTTTCTTCTGGGTAGATGCTTAGTAATGGGATCGTGCATACCTTCTTGATTACCACGGCTTTAGAAGTTTTGAAATTAATAGTGTAAATCCTCCAACTTTGTTCTTCCTTTTCAAAGTTGTTTTGGCTGTTCTAGGTCGTTTGGCTAATATACATTTTAAAATAAGCATGTCAATTTCTACAAAACGTCCTTCTGGGCTTGTGATTGAGATACGTTGAATACCCATTTAAGGAGAATTGATATCTTAATATTAAACCATCCAAACCAGAAACATGGTACATGTTTCCATTTATTCAGGTTATCTTTAATTTTTCATCAGTGTTTTGCAATGTTCAGTGTAAGTTCTTGCATGTCTTTTATCAGATTTATCCCTAACTATTTTATGTTTGTTGATGCTTTTGGAAATTGTATAGGTTATTACATTCAAATTTAAATTTTATATTTAAATTTTGCATTTCATCGCTGGTATAAGAAAATAGATTGAGTTTTATTTACTGATTTTGCCCTATAACATTGCTCAATGTAGTTGTTTATTTTAGTAACTTTTATAGATTATGTAGGATTTTGTATATAGATGGTAATGTCATCTATAAATAAAGACAGTTTTATCTTCTTTTTAGTACAATGCTGAATAAAAGTTGTAAGAGTGATATCCTAGTTTTTTCTGTTTTTATTTTTGTTATGCTCCCCTATTTATTTATTTATTTTTAATTTTATTTTTATATTAATCATAGCTGTGTGCATTAATGCAATCATGGGGTACAATGTGCTGGTTTCATATGCAATCTGAAATATTTTCATCAAACTGGTTTACATAGCATTCATGGCATTTTCTTAGTTATTGTGTTAAGACCTTTATATTCTGTGTTCAGTTAGTTTCACCTATACCCTTCTAAGACGCACTGTAGATGTGGTCCCACCAGTTACCCTCCCTCCACCCATCCACTCCCTTCCCAACCCCTCCCTTGCCTCTTTCCCCTTTCCCCATATTAAGTAAATTTCGCCTGTACCCTTCTAAGATGCACCATAGGTGTGGCCCCACCAATTACACCCCCTTCCTTCCCATATTCTTGTGCTATAGTTGGGTTATAACCTTCATATGAAACCTTTAAATTAGCTTCATAGTAGGGCTGAGTACATTGGATACTTTTTCTTCCATTCTTGAGATACTTTGCTAAGAAGAATATGTTCCAGCTCCATCTGTGTAAACACGAAAGAGGTAAAGTCTCCCATCTTTCTTTAAGGCTGCATAATATTCCATGATATACATGTACCACTATTTATTAATCCATTTGTGGGTCAATGGGCACTTGGGCTTCTTCCACGACTTAGCAATTATGAATTGGGCTGCAATAAACATTCTGGCACAGATGTCTTTGTTATAATGTGATTTTTGGTCTTCTGGGTATATGCCTACTAAAGGAATTATAGGGTCGAATGGAAGGTCTATTTTTAGATCTCTAAGTACTCTCCAAACATCC
>CAUYON010202313.1:0-12576 GCA_963573935.1 Arctocebus calabarensis
GAATGGATTAACAAACTATGGTATATGTACACTATGGAATACTATTCAGCCATTAAAAAAAATGGAGACTTTACAGCCTTTGTATTAACCTGGATGGAAGTGGAACACATTATTCTCAGTAAAGCATCACAAGAATGGAGAAGCATGAATCCCGCGTACTCAAGTTTGATATGAGGACAATTAATGACAATTATTGACATGGTGGGGGTGAGGAAAGGGGAGAGCAGAGAGAGAAAGAATGAGGGAGGGGTGGGGAAAGGAAGAGCAGAGAGAGGGAAGGAGCGAGGGGGGTGGGGTCTTGGGGTCTTGGTGTGTGCCACACCTTTTGGGGGCAAAACACGATTGTGGGGACTTTACCCAACAAATGCAACCAGTGTAACATGGTTTCTTGTACCCTCAATAAATCCCCAACAATAAAAAAAAAAATGTGAGTGCTGGCTCGGCGCCCGTAGCTCAGTGAGTAGGGCGCCAGCCACATACACTGAGGCTCGTTAGTTCGAGCCCAGCCTGGGTCTGCTAAGGAACAATGACAATTGCAACCAAATATAGCCAGGCGTTGTGGCGGGCGCCTGTAGTCTCAGCTACTTGGGAGGCTGAGGCAAGAGAATCGCCTAAGCCCAAGAGTTTGAGGTTGCTGTGAGCTGTGATGCCACAGCACTCTACCAAAGGCGACCATAGTAAGACTCTGTTTCAAAAAACAAAACAAAACAAACAAAAAAGTGAGCATTGAGGCCGGAGAAGCCAAGGGGCCACCTGTGGTTGCTCAGCAGAGTGGGGGCCGTGGTCTGTGCCCTGACCTCTCAGAATAGCACAGGGCTCCTGTCTGAAGCAGCAAGGACCAGATCAAGCCACCAGCAGCAGTAACACTCAGGAGTTTTGAGATTAATACCCAAGACCCACTGAGAACCTCCTCAGAGGAGCTCCAGGGTCACTGGGTACCAGGCAGGGGCAGAAAGGAGCTGGGGCAGAAGCTGTACACGGTCGGGAGGTAACAGGAAACTATGGTGACAGCCACTCACACACCCTTGTAGGAAGTGCTCGCATGTCCAAGACCTCACTGGTGTTTGCAGCATGTGCCGAGGACCTCCTAGGCCTCCCTGGGAGCCCCTTCTGCCTGGTGCATGTGGGCACCTCCTGGGGGTCTTCATGGCTACCTGCTTTGACTACCGTGACAGGCCACCTCGAGGCCTGTCCATAGGGCTGAGGTTGGCCAATTTCTCAGCCACCCTTCCTGGAGATGGGTCTGACTGGGGTAGGGGGCCCAGGACACCGACAGCCCAGGTTCAGGAGCAGACAGTAGCCAGCGTGGACTGAGCACCAGCTGAGACCTGAGCCTTGTGCTCCAGATTCATCCATGTGAGTGGGCAAATAGATGGGAAACCGAGGCTCGGGGCCCAGACTCTTCCCAAAGCCAGATTGTGCAGGGTGCTTGGGTCAAAGCCGGCTCCTCCCTGCCACCCTAGAGAGGACAAGAGGGTGGTGCCCCAATCTAGCCTCGCTAGCAGGGTCCTGGGCCAGGTGGGCAGGGGCTGGGCCTGCACTAATCCCAACACTTGGGGGTGGTGGGGTGGAAGAAGCTGCAAGTCAGGGATCAGGAAGGAGATGTGGAGAGAGATGGTGGGGGAGGGATTGGGAGAGATGGGAACGTGGGGAGAGATGGGGAGAGACAGGGAGAGGGGGAGAGATTGGGGGAGATGGAGACAGTGGGAGATGGGGAGTGGAGAAGGGGCGTGGGGTGAGGTGCACACGCAAGACCGCAGCAGGGAGGGTGTGGAGGGCAGGGAAGGGCACTGGGGACGTGGGCAGAGGTAGCTAAGCCCCTGCAGCCCCCCAAGCCACTGGGCTGGATGCTTCCTCAGGCCTGCTGACCCCCACAGAGCCCTGATGCCCTGCAGCCGGCATAGGGAGATAAGAGCCCGCTGGGCCCCCCGCTTCCAGGCTGGGTGATAGTGCATCCTGTGTGTCCTGATAGGTTGTGGCCACTGCAGCGGTTGGCGCAGCCGCATATCGGCCTATCACCGCCCGCTGCTCCCAAGTTTGTATCTGTGGGCACTGATAGGGGACCTCTGGCCCTGGGGGCAGCAGCACAGGAAGCCTGGGGGTGCCTGACCACAGCCAAGATCTGGGCCCAGCCTCATGGGCCAGGCCCCTATTCCCTGGGGCCTCTGCTATCCATCTGGAAAACAGGAGTGATGATCCTACACCCCACAGATGGATGGACACCACCTTGGGTGGCAATGGAGCCCACAGTCAGAAACTTGCAACCGAACCCTGGAGACAGACTCAAAATTAGACACCGGTCTGCTGATCCCGAGCTCAAGCTTTAGACTTCGCCTCCCGTGCCTCCTCTGCAGGGTGGGGTCCACAGTGCTGAGCGGTGCTGTGTGTCTTTGGCGGGGGGGGGGAACTGAGGCAGTCAGCCCGCCCCATCTGAGACCAGCACAAGCTGTGCTGACATAGTGGTGAGGATGCCGGCCCAGCCTGAGCCCCAAGCAAGTGGGGCCTGTTCCTAGGCAGGCGCTCCTAGCGAGGAGAAGACGATGGGCACACATTTGTGCCAGGGCGCCTGGGGCCTCCCCTGCTGTCTCTGGTCCCCGAGACATGTGAGCTACAGCATCTGTTATGTTGCACTCATCCCCTTTCTGGGGGTGGCAGAGGGGAGCCCCAAGGGCTGGCAGCAGCGAGGCCCCCAGGTCTGTCCTGCCCAGGACACTCCAGTGCTAGGTAGCCTGCAGCCCATCTGGCTGGCCTCGGCTTCCCAGAGGTGGGGGTCACCACCTGGCTGCGCCCACAGGCCAGCCCCTCCCTCTCTGGCCTCAGGACCAGCTCTGGGACAAGCTGTTAAGTGAGCAGGGACTTCCCAGCACATGGGCTGTCTCATCTACTTGGCATACTCACAGATAGCATGAATTGGCCACCACATTCTCTCGACACCTAGGACCCTGACAAACAGGATCACCTGACCACCCTGACACCCTTCCCATCACCCTTCCTCTGGGGATCCCTGAGGAGAAACAGGGGTCCCCTGTGCCTCAGAGAAGCCTGCCCTGATGCCCAGCAGGGCTAGGCCCTTGTGCCCATTTGCTTGTCCACAGACATGAACTTGTGAGCTCCTGAGGCTGCCTGCTCCCAGCATTCACAGCAGGAGTCCAGCAACTTGCTGTATCGGATGTGTGCCCAGTGTTGAATACTCAGCCATTCCCTCCCTCCCTTCAACGGGGACTGTGCCATGTGCCACCACCTGCCTCTGCTGGTGTCCCTCCTGCCCTGCCAGGGCCTGGTTAGGCTGCCCTGGAGAACCATCCCAAGCACCCTTCCTCGTGCCCTGGGCTGTGTTATTTATTCATTAGGAACTACAAACATGACCTAACTACCCAGTCTTCCCCATGTTCATAAGTGGATGGAATTTGACTCAAGTCCCCACGAGACACATCCGTGGGACCGCTGGGATGTGTGGAGTAAGGCACCACATCACCCCTCCGACATCCCTGTGGCCTGGCTGGAGCCACCCCAGTGTGGGGTGGGGTCCTGTCCTGCCCCACCCGTGGCTCTAGACACAGCCTCTCTCCTGTCGGCCTCTAGATGGCTACCCTGGCCTTCTGGGACATCTCTCCTGATGCCACTTGTTCCCCTACTCCTGGGAGTCCACACTGCTCTGCCCACACCCTTCCATCTGGGACTTGTGGGCCATCGCACGCAATGCCTGCATGCAGCTATGCCACCAGCCACTTGTTGGGGCTGGCTAGGACTCAGGCTGCCGGACCCTTCCCGGCCTCCTTCCCGGTTACCTGGGCCACTCCAGGGCCTGCCTGGCTCCCCCTCCGCTTCCTTCTGAGGCCTGGGCTCTGGGTCCGGCCCTGCCTTCTCCTCAGGGCCTCCTGGGGACGTGGGGGGTGGTAGCGGTGAATTAGCATCTGCAGGGAGGAAGACACTGTCACATTGCTGCTGAAACCTGCGCTGGGACGGCTACTGAGAGAGCTACTGAGGCCCAAGGTGGCTGAGCACAGGCCCCAAAGGCTTGCTCTAATTGGAGGGGAAAGGGAGATATCCCAGTTTTCCTCTGGGCCTCTAACAACCCACATCCCTTTCATTAGTTGCCCCTGAGCATAATTGTTATCCCAGCTGCTGTTAATAATCAGTGTGAGGAGGGCCCAGAGGCACGCCCAGGCTAGTGGCACATGCGTGGCCTCAGGCTCCCTGTCCCCTCTGCTGGCAGCTGGGGGCCCCTCCACCAGGCCCCGCACCCAATTCCAGCCCAAAGGGCATATTTGCCTTCCCAGCGGGCCTGATAACCACCTCGGCTCCCAATCGATGAGCTCCCATAAAGCCCCCCCCCTTGGTGACGTCACACGCTCAGCAGATTATTAATACCCACGATAAGGCCATGATTAACATCAAATAAATCAATCACACAGTATAAAAGTCCCATTATTTTTGGCTATAAATCAAAGTGGCTGGCATTTGAGCTCCAGCCACAGCGAGAGCGCCTCGCTGGACCCGCCTGAGCGGCAGACACTCTCCCGCGCCATCTTATCGCGCCCATCTCTGTGTTATCACCGCGGCCTGTGCCAGGTGCAACCCTGGCTGTTTTTTCCAGCTCCCTCTCGGCCCCACCCCGCCCCGCGCAGCCCCGGCCCCACATCAGATAGGGAGCCTGGCTCCCCGGAAAGCCGGCCCAGGCCAAAGTCCACTAGCAACGCCACCTGCCCTTTGGTGTGGCCCCTCTGCCAGGCTCCTGTGGTGGCCGGCCTGGCAGCACCTAATGTGACGACGATGGCAGGGCCACCTTGGAGCACCACACGCCTCACATGTGCCTGCTCCTTGCAGTTGCCGGATGTGGGGGCTCATGTCCAGTCTACAGATGTAGAAACCCAGGCCCAGAGAGGGTTAAGCGACAGGCTGGGGGGAGCCTCTCTGTACCATCAAGCAACATGTGGCGATGGGGATGGTAGCAAAGGCAATCACGAGCAGCAGCACGTCCCGGCCCTTCACTCTGGCCTGCCCTGCAGTGGGGTGTGACCCCAGGGAGCTTAGGTCCCCCCGGCCTGGAACCCCAGGGCCTTCCTGCTGTGGAGGGGCCAGGGCCAGCAGGCTAGGTGTGTAGGGCCTGGGGAGGGTCTGTCCCAGTGGGGCCCCTGACACTCAGACTGGGAAGTGCTAGGGTAGGGAGCCCAGCAAGAAGTCCCCCTCTTCCAGGGACCAAGATCTGTCTGGGATCCCTGCCCCGCCAGTCCCTTGCCCACCCCTCAAACTGCCCCCAGGGCCTGTGTATTGCTGGTGCCACTGCCTTATACATGGCCTTGGGCACACATGGGGTCCACATGTCCGTGGGGTCTCTGCTCTTTGCTGGCTACCCTGCCCACCCTCCAGATGGCCAGCTATTGCCATGTCCCCCTGTCAGACTATGGGGTGTGGTCCAGACTCCATATGAAGAGATTTGCTGTAGCGTGGGTGTGACATCACCACTGTGGCTGCTGGTGGGGGGAGCCAGCTCACCTTCTCTGTGAACTGGCTGCTGCACTTTCAGACCCTGGGAAACAGAGGTGAGGGTGGAACCTCCATTTCTGCAGGTAGCTCCTGAGGTGTCTGGAGTACTGATGGTGTTCCTTGGGTACCTGGCCTGAGCAGGGCTTCCTAGAATCAGGGGGGTCTTGGGAAAATACCCTGCCCCTCAGAGAAACTGCCCCCTAGGAGAGTATGGAGGTGCCTCAGGTTGGGTAAAGAGCAGCCAGAGTGGGAGTTAGGCTGGCTCCAGACCCGAGTGGGTCCCTATTTGAGTGCCTGCAGGCTGTGTAACCCTGGGGAAGTCACTTGACCTCTCTGGATCTCACTGCCTTGTCAATCAAATGGGGTGCACACTCTACCTGTGCACTGAGGCTATGCAAAGCACCTGGCAGGGCCCACAACTCAGCAGGCCCCAGAGCCCCCAAGGACAGAGGCCTCAGCGGTTCCAAAGAGGGAAACTGAGGCTGGAGGCACGGCCCTCATGTGGTCTCTCAGTGGTACCTATATGCCCTAACCCTGGGGCCTCCATCTGGGCTTCAGGCTCCTCACCGGTACCACAAAGGGTCAGACTCCCAGGACCTATGTACTATGACTCCCCTGCCCTCTTCCCAGCCCTCAGGCCTCCCACACCCTAGCCTCCCCTGGCTAGAAGACAGCTGGGCATCTTCTGGCCCTGCCAGGCATGGTCAGACACCACCCAGTAGCACACCCAGTGCCCAGGTGTGGCAGCTGCGGCCCTGCAGGTGGGGAAACGGAGTGGGAGGGGTCTTCCCGACTCACCTGCTCTGGCAGGGCTCAGGGGCTCAGGTGCCTCAGGCTCCGGCTCTGTGAGGCTGGCGTCCGAGGCCTGCACATCCTCTCCGGCCTCCATGTCTCCAAGGGAACCTGCAGACAGAAGCCCAGGGGAGCCCGTGAGCAGCTTTGGGATGAGACCTTCCACCCCCTCTACCCTCAAAGGCCCTCTGTGCAGGCAGGGGCCTGGGCAGCTGGCAGGATGGGGTCAGCCACCACCGTGAGGCCAGAGCCCAAGAAGGGATAGCCTCCAAGCAATGGTGAACCCACCCTTGCTTCAACCCCGATCCCTGCAGCAATTCCAAAGCCTCAGGGTCACCTCGCCTGCCCCCAACCTCTTGCCAGGATGAGAGGCCTGGCCACTCCTTGTGTCTCTCTCCCACCTGCTCCCCCCAGCTCCAGGGGACCGGCCCCCACACATTCTAGGTAGAGGAGCATGACAAGGCCTGTGGGTCAGATGGATGCTGTGGCCCTCATACTGGCCCCCAGGCCTCAGCACCCCATCCACTGCCTGAAGGTAGGTACAGTCTGACCCATCCCCCCATCCCTGAGGGGATCCCTTACTCGGTCCCCGTGGTCGGGGAATCCCTGAGTGGGGCACCAACGCTCAGAACAGGCCTGCACCAGGGAGGCACGCACAGCTCAGTCGAATGAACACATGACTAGTGGGCCACAGTATCTGCAGTGAGCTGGGGCTGGAGTGCCATGGGGCCTGGGGCTCCCTTAGAGACTTGAGCACCAGGGTCTCAACAAGTGACAAGGCAGATGGAGACAAGCCCACTTGGCCCAAGGAGGTAGCATCTTCCACCCACAGTCAGGCAATGGGGTCAACTGTGTAGTCTGTGAGGATGGTGGCAGCCAGGCGTCCCCCTCTCCCTGCCTCTGACTGCTTCCCAGGGCCCCTGGTCCTGTCTCAGCCTGGGTCCTGGGTGCTGAAGATGGGATCTGGGCGTGGGGCCACCTCCTGCCCTAATGACCACCCAAGTTCATCCTGTGCAACAACTGACCTGCCAGGGGAATGACCTCCCACTGTCCCTGTCTAGCTTGAGGCATAGGAGAGGGGCACCCCGGTCCACAGATTCCCACAGCAGCCAAGCCCCTTTCCTTCCTGAACAAAATAAGCAAGAGGAAAAGTCTGGAAAACCTGCCAACATCCGTAAGTCCACGTGTCAGTGGTGCTGGACGGAGCAGAGCAGGCCTGCTCCGGTGGAGTTGGGA
This sequence comes from Arctocebus calabarensis, assembly GCA_963573935.1. Lineage (NCBI taxonomy): Eukaryota > Metazoa > Chordata > Mammalia > Primates > Lorisidae > Arctocebus > Arctocebus calabarensis. Next base: position 7,516 of record CAUYON010202313.1, read on the forward strand.
CCGAAGGCACCAGAAGGGAGTCCTGAGCCAGGATGGAATGGGCACGTCACAAGGGTGAGCTCCCTGTCCCTGGAGGCAACCAAACAAGCAGATGGGGAGTGGCCTGGGTTTGCACCTCTGTGGCTTGGCGGTGTCTACCATCACTGTGACCCCTCTGAGGATTTGATGGTCCCCAGTGTGTCCCCAGAAAACCACATAGAGGGCCCAGACGCTCTTATCACATCCTGGCCTACCCCCTCGTCTGTTTTCCAGGGAAAGGCAGGAGCCGGAGAGAGCTCAGCCTGCTGGTGCCTGGACACCTGCCCTCCCTGTCACAAATGTGTGGCTGGCCTGCATCCAACACTGGCCACAGTAGCTGGCTCACGTCAGGGGACAGAGGCCCAAAGGACTGTGGGTGAGTGCGTGAGCATTGCTGGGACAAAGTTCCCAGGTGACTTCCAAAGCTCACATGGGGCTCGGAGGGGGAAGCCAGGCTTGGGTTTGGATTGGCACCCCTCTCTGACCCCTATGGCTACTATAACCAATAGCAGCTGTTTCTGGGGAGGCAGGCGGCAGATTCCTCTTCTGCCTCCTGCTGACACCTGAGGGCCTTAGGGGCACCAAACTGCCAGACACTGTGGGGATGAATCCGGTGAGGAGACAACCAGAACCATAGATGGGCCCCAGACTAAAAGCAAATTGTGAAAACGCACTGAGGGAAGGAGGCAGGAAAGGGATACAGGTGGCAGGTCTCCAAGGTGACAACATTGCTGATACAAGACCAAGGGCTGAGAAAAGACAGGCACCATGTGCAAAGGCCCAAAGGGGAATGGGTGGGGAGGAAAGGAAGGCTGGGGCAGGGTGTGGAGGGGTGGAGGCTAAGTGCACAGAGGCCCAACAACACTAACCTCATAGACCATGGGAAAAGCAGATTCTCATTCTGGGGTCACTGGGGAGCCATGGAAGGTCCCAGGGGTGGTAGGACCACTTTCCCAGCCTCCTCAGAACTCCTCAGAGCTGTGATTGCAGTAGAGGCCTACCATCTCTCACCAGTGAGCCACACAACAAGCTCCGAGGGCAACTTGTGCCCCTGGAACAGGGGGCGTGACCTGTGTGACCTCCTTCTACAGTTAGCCTCTGCTCCACACACTGTGGGGTCAGTCTGAGCTGGCACTGGCTTCACCAAGCCCCCCACAGCTGTGCCAGCCTCAGTGGCAGTGTGCAAGGCCACTAGCATTAGCATACTCACCTGCTTCAGGGGATGCCCGAGGCCGGGGTCCCTTGCGCTGGGCAATGCAGGGCCCCAGGGCCACAGCTGCTGCTCTGGCAAATGGGCCTGAGGTCACCTGTCTTCGGGGACCAGACCACTGGGGGTTGGGCTGATACTGAAGTGCACAGCAGACACGCTCCTGCCCACATCTGCACCCTTGGAAGGCAGTGCTGACCCCTGGTGCCCCTCCCAGGGGGGCCTCAGACACCCAGGGAGGCCCTGAGCTCATGAACGGTTCTCCCATTTATTGGAGAACAAAGGCAACTGCTCTGTACAAAGCCGTGACAATGAGCGTGGAGAAAGTGCTGCCAGGCTAATTTCAGTTCCAGCCACAATTAAAGCATCCCTAACAATGCAGCATAATTGCCAACTAGCACATTGCTCAGCCCACAAACAGGACGTAGTGAGGTGCCTTCTGCCTAGGCCACCTTGGTGCGGGTCAGCGGGGCCCATCCTACTGGGCCCTGTCTGTGATACACACGAGTCTACAGGTTGCCTGGGGACCCCCCTGGCTGGGGGTGTCCTTGAGCCACAGTGTGTTCTGCTGCCTCCCTGGACCCCAACTGCAGGCTAGGCAAGTTGACTGATGGATGTTGTTTCTGATGTGTGAACTTGAACAAGTCATTCTCTCTGTGCTCAGTTTCCTCATCCACACTTGGAACTCACAGAGGCTCCCACCTCACAGAAGAGGCTCGCTGAGCACCTGCCATCACCAGGGTTCAACACAGGGCCACCTGCCATCACTGAGGTTCAGTACAGGGCCATCTGCATCACCGGGGCTGAACACAGGGCCGCCTGCATCACAGGGCTCAGCACAGGGCTACCTGCATCACTGGGGCTCTGCACAGGGCTACCTACATCACCGGGGCTGAACACAGGGCCACCTGCATCACTGGGACTGAACACAGGGCCGCCTGCATCACTGGGGCTCTGCTCAGGGCTCCCTACATCACCGGGGCTGAACACAAGGCCACCTGCATCACTGGGGCTGAGCACAGGGCCCCGTGCCACTACATCTCAGGGCCTGGCACACAGTAAGTGCTCAGAAAGCAATAGGCAATATCACCAGTGATCACCACCAAGAGCCTGCAGGCCTGAGTAGGGGGGAACAGTTAAATTGCATGCACTCTTTCATAGACACTGCTTTTAACCTCCACAGAGCCCCAGGAGGACAGCCAATCTTTGTTTCAGATGGGGAAACAGGTACAGAGGTCTGGCTCAGATCTCAACATGTGGGAACGATGTGTGTAGGGACAGGGTGCGGGAGGATGGGGGAATGTCACCTGTTGTGGTAGGGGTGGAACAGAGGGGAGGCAAGACCATGAAGGCTGCTGTGGTATGAGTCACCCACCAATGTGTGCCCAGAATCCCCAGAGGCAAGCCTGAGTCCTGCCCACTTTATGGATGAGTAAACTGAGGCCCAGTGAGGAGGGCTTATTTGCTCATGACCCTCAGCAAGGAAGCAGTGCTGGGAGCACTGGGACAGAACTTGCCCTTAGCCCCCAACCCCCAACCCTCCCTGCCCAGTACTACCTGCCTGGGGTATCCTCAGGCCACACACAGTCACCAGCACCAGGGCAGCGCTGGGCTCAGCCCTGCGGTGCCCAGAGACCCTGGGTTATCACTGCAAGCAGACGCCCGCGCGCCCATCCGTCTCTTGCTCATTAAGCTGGACGCCGAAATGGAAATGAAAACATAATAGCTATTTGATTGGGGGTGAGATATTTTGCATATTGGCTCAGCGCTGATAGTGGAATTTCATCAACTCCCTTTTTTCATGCTTTAAAACTGAATTACGGAGACAGGCTCTGTGCAGTGGGGTGATCCCAACTCCCTCCAAGGCCCTGCCATGATTAACGCAGCCCCCCCTTTGATGTCAAGGTGCTGGAGGGTTCCTCTAAAATGACCGCCTTGTGGAAAACTGAGCAGTCACTGAGGAGGGGACAAAAACTCCCAGACTGCAGCCCCAGGGGTGGACCTGCAGGCGGGACCCAGAGGGAGCTGTGGACAGGGACTCACCAGGAGTCTGAGGCTCCTGGTGAGGTTCCTGTGGTCCCCTTGGCTCCATGGCCTTGAGCAGGTTCCATGGCCACTGGGGGCCTGCCCGGGGCACAGGTCATCCCTGTCCTGGCCTTTCTAGAGGACCAATTTATTCTCGGTTTGCAGAGGAGGAAGTAGGTTTGCAGGCAGCTGACCAGGCCCCTGTCGATGGCAAGGTGGACACAGGTACCCTACCCTCCCTGCCAGCATCCAGGCTTCCCTGGGTGGTGCAGAGCCTGGGGGGTGGGGCATCAGGCTGACCTCAGTGGAGGGGAGAAGGACTGGCCTATTTCCTCACAGCTCCTCTGGCTGCTCAGCACACCTCTCCCAAGCTCCGCCTTGGCCAGGCCCTATACCAGGTGCTGGAGGTCTGGCAGGGAACAACACCACCCTCAAGACAAAAGAAACAGATGCCAGCATGGCCAGGATGGAGAGGCCTCCTGGAGGAGGAAATGGCAAGGAAGCAGGACGTGCTGGGAGAGGTCACCAGCACTGTGGGCAGCAGGGTGCTCTTGATCCCCTCATGGACAACAGCAGGTGTTGAATCTCTTGTCAAGGGTGGGGGGAGTAGGTTCTGAGCACAGGCGAGGGTGCTTGTCATGCCTGCTGTGACGGTTTCCACTCCTCAGGGAGGTGCCTTGTCTTCCTTTGGAGGGCAGAAGCAGGTGAGGGGCAGGGTGGGAGTAGAGAAGGGGTGAGGGCATGGGGCCAAAGGAAAATACCCTCCTGTTGGCCTGCTCTTCTCACTGGCCCTGAGCAGTATTGAGGCACCACCCTGTGAGGGGGGCTCTGGCCTCTGGGCAGTACACAGTAGCCAGATAAGTCTGATAATAGAAGAAAATAGCAACAGAGTTGGACTTTCCCACTGCTGGGCAGAGGGGCAGTTCAGGGAGTGTGGGACAGAGATGAGGGCTTACCGTGGGAGCTCAGAGAGCCTGGACATGGCCTGGGGCCTAGGCCTGGCTACCATTCCAGAAGGGCTCTGTCCCCCAAGCAGACCCAAGAGGCAGGTCTGAAGCCCAGCCTTTTGGCTGGTGGGCAGTGTGACTCCTGGCAAGAGCCACAGTCTGGCTAGTTTCAATTAACAGACACTGCAGTCACTGCCTATACCCCTCAACATCGGACTTGTACACACAGTTCTGATGTGCCCTGAGCCACTCTGCAGAGCCAAAGTGGGGGGCAGGTTTATGAACCTTGGAAGACCTCCTGTGGCTGGGCCCCAGAGCTGGTGATGCCTTCCACCTGCCATGTCTGCTCTCTGGGTTGGATGTGGCCTGAAGCTGTCAAGGCAGTGCAGGGCCCAACCCCGCAGCCAGTGCCCCAGGATGACCAGGATGACCACCAGTTCCCTCTGGCTGCCTCCTCCCCAAGTGGGTAGGAGATGCTCATCCTCCACCTGGAGAAGCATCCATGGTCCAGCCCCCTGCTCCAGAGCTGGCAAGTGGCCTGGGAGGTGTCTGCTGAGCTTCCCCAGTGCAGAGAGTTCAGTAAGCCCTGCACAACTGTCAAACTGGCCCCTTACAGGGGAAGGTCTCACAGGAGGCTCTAAGGACATGCCAACACGAGCTCTGTTTGGGGAATTACGGAAGAGTATGTGAGGGTCTCTGGGCTTTGGGGAAGCCTCAGGGTCAGTGCCTACTTTTTTTTTTTTTTTTTTGAGACAGAGCCTCAATCTGTCACCCTGGGTAGAGTGTCGTGGCATCACAGCTCACAGCAACCTCCAATTCCTGGGCTCAAGCGAGTCTCCTGCCTCTGCCTCCCAAGTAGCTGGG
>CAUYON010202314.1:0-44446 GCA_963573935.1 Arctocebus calabarensis
GTTCCACATTTAGTCCTAAGTGTGAACTGAAGGAGACACCAAGGCACAGATGTCTCCTCAGCAGTTGTCCAGCCTTTTTGGCAATTGGAGCCTCTGGTGGAGGTTGGAGGTCCCCCTCCTTGCCTGTCATCCAGCCCGCTGGCTCTTCAGCTGGCTGCCGCAGCACCGACACGGCCAAGGAGGAGGCGGAAGGTCCGCCAGAATGGGTTATTTTTTAAAGTAGTAAACATCTTCTAACGCGGCCCTTCTGTAGGGTACGGGTGGGGATTGGAGAGTGAGCAGTGAGTTCCCTTAAAGGTAGACACACGAGAAAGGTAAATAGCAGGAAAGACACTGGTTTTCCATTTGCATTTAATTTTTCTAGAAGATTGCTCTCAGATTGTGTGGTTTGTGCCCTACCTCAGAGGTCTCAGCTCAGCATCCCCCTCTTAGACATTGATAATAGAAACCAATATACTTTTGGGGGCGGCACCCGTGGCTCAGTGAGCAGGGTGCAGGTCCCATATACTGAGGCAAGAGAATCGCCTAAGCCCAAGAGCTGGAGGTTGCTGTGAGCTGTGATGCAACGCACTCTACTGAGACCAACAAAGTGAGACTCTGTCTCTAAAAAAAAAAAAAGTGTACTTTTTTTGTATTGTTCTGCACAATATATTTATAGTAAATTAAAAGATACTTTACAGTCTGGCTACACTACTTTAAGCTACATTACTTTACTTTCCTATGTCATTTTCCTGATAGCACATGTGATCACAGAAATTATTTAGAGACTTGTTGACTGATGGTTGGTTCACTTGTTTGTTAGTTAGCTTCCAGCACTAGAATTTAAACTCCATGAGAGCAAACAGTTATATATTTTGTTCAATGCTGAGTTTTCAGTGTCCTAGAATGGTGTTCTGTGCGTGTTTATGGAATGAATGAATCCAAAGCCCCCATTGGAACAAACCATGGGAAAGTTTCTGAGCAGTGATAAGGAGTCATTAATGGAATCACATGTTAGGGCCCAAGGGACACACAAAGTCATCTGACTCACTCCTGCATTTTAGATGAAGAAGGTAAGACCCAGCGGGGTAAGAACTACCCCCACGTAAAACAACTCAGGGGCCTGGGGGGCTCCCCTGGCTGTTTCCGATTCATGAGGCAGGCCTCAAACCACAATTTTAAAATAAAGGCGTATGAAAATCAAACAGGGTACCAACCAAAGTCATCTTCTCTAAGATAAATAAGTTCCCTCTTGAGCAGCTGATATTAATCAAAGCAAGACCATCCCCAAACCAAAAACAAACAGGCGGGTCTCTCTCTTTAAGCTTTCAGCCCAGGCCAGGGATCTCCTCTCTCTTCATTTCCTCTCTTTGCTGCCCGCTGTCGCTGACTCAAGATGGGAAAAACAAAAAGGGCTGAAGGCTCGGCACCTGTGGCTCAGCGGGCTAAGGCGCCAGCCATGTAAACCTGAGCTGGCGGGTTCGAATCCAGCCCGGGCCCGCCAACCAACAATGACGGCTGCAACCCAAACAAAAATGGCTGGGCGTTGTGGCGGGCGCCTGTGGTCCCAGGTACTTGGGAGGCAGAGGCAGGAGACTCGCTTGAGCCCAGGAATTGGAGGTTGCTGTGAGCTGTGATGCTACAGTACTCTACCCAGGGCGACAGCTTGAGGCTCTGTCTCAAAAAAAAAAAAAGGGCTGAAGTTATCAGTTAAATTTAGCATATCTCGGGCATCATGCTAAGGATTTAACATTCCTCGTCTTCCATCTCCATTTTTTAGCAGGCTTAGAGACAATTTGAGATAATTTGCCTGAGGCCACACCCCTAATAATTAATAGTGGGGTTTGGGCACTGTTTCAGGTTGTCTGATGCCAAGACCTGGATTAAAAGATTGTTGGGTTTTTTTTTAACTTAATTTTTAAAATAGATAATACATGCACAGTACTCAAACTTCCAAAACTATATTAAGATTTACTATAAAAACTTCCTCCTACACATAGCCAGTTTCTCTCCCCAAAGGCAACCAATATAATAAGGTTCTTTCGGTTTTCTAGAGATATTTTGTGCACACCCAAGTCAGTGAAGGTATGTAGGTGTGACTGGGTACATCTGTCTGTAAACTCTTGTAAACTTTTTCTTTTTTCTGTAGAGACAGAGTCTCACTTTATGGCCCTCGGTGGAGTGCCGTGGCATCACACAGCTCACAGCAAACTCCAACTCCTGAGCTTAGGCGATTCTTTTGCCTCAGCCTCCCCAGTAGCTGGGAACACAGGCACCCACCACAACAACTGGCTATTTTTTTTTGTTGCAGTTTGGCTGGGGCTGAGCTTGAACCCGCCACCCTTGGTATATGGGGCCAGTGCCCTACCCACTGAGCCACAGGTGCTGCCCAAGGGATAAACTTTTTACTGTAGGAAATGGCTGAGCTGTAGGAAATGGATGAACAGAAATGGAACCTGCAATGGGACTACTATATTCCCATCACCGACTTCAAGTAGTACCATCTCAAGAACAATTTCTTTTGCTCTGTGACTCTCTGTTGCCTCCCAGACATCAGAGCATTTTAATCTATACCTAATTTTGCCTGTCTGTCAAACAGATGAAGACTTTTAACACATCACCAAGATATAATCATCACCCCCTGAGAAACAATTATTTAACATCATCAAATATCTGATCAGTATACAAATTTCCAGTTGCCTCGTAAGTTTTTTATAGTTTATTTATTTGAATGAGGATTCAGTGCATTGCAATTATTGATGAATCTTTTTAGTCTCTGTTAATCTACAAGTGCCCCTCTTCTTTCTCATCCCTTGCAATGTATTTATGGAAGAAATCAATGTGTTTGTCCTATAGAATTTCTAATAGTCTGAACAAATGCTTTGAACGTAAACAGTAACATAAAACTTACGCTATTTTGCGTTGCTTCATTTAACAAAATTCATTAATGCAGTCAACAAATATATATTAACAACCTAATACTATTCTTTTTTTATTATTGAAGTAGTTAGTGAATATATGATATATTATATCATCAATATGCAATAGTTGTACATCTTTTCGGAGTACATGTGACATTTAGGTTCATGTATATGATGTGTAATGATCAAATCACAGTAATTGGACCCATCACTTCAAACACTTACCTTTTCTTTGAGTTGGGAACATTACAATTCCTCTCTTCTAGTTGTTTCAAATTATACATTGAAATATTGTTAACGATAATTTTCCTATTGCACTATCAAATTCTAGAATTTAATCCTCCTAACTGTATTTTTTATCTCTTAATCAACTTTTTTTTTTTTCCTGAGACAGGGTCTGGCTCTGTTGCCCTGCGTAGAGTACCATGGCCTCAGTATAGCTCAGAGCAAACTCCTGGGCTCCAGGGGTCCTCCTTAACTTGGCTTCCTAGAATGCTAGGATTATAGTCATGAGCCATCATACCTGCCTCTTAACCAATTTTTCAAAGAAACAAAGAAAAAATGGAATAAATTATTGAATGCATGAATCCAAAGCCCCCATTGGAACAAACCATGCTAATGGTTTCCCGCCTCAATGGAATTTGCATTTTGGTCCTTGTTTTCAAGGTTTGGCATTTTAAACATTATAGCATTTTGCCTAAAAGAGTGAAATCTATAAGGTTACATTCCTGGGAGTAAATTACCAACACAAAAGGTAAGACATTTTTGTCAATAACGTTCAGGTTTTTTTCTTTTTATTTCAGATTAATGAGGTTACAAACAATTAGGTTACATTGTGTATATTTGTTAGGCAAAGTCCCTGTTGTAATCTTGCCTCTCACCCTAGAGGTATGCCATATACCCTTACATTGTGCCCATTAGGTGAGAGCACACCAATTCCCCTCCCCTTCCCCCCTCTCTCCAACTTGAATTAAATTGAGTTTTTCTCTTGTGTGGGCATGTATTTGTTTGACTACTGCCTTCTTATTAGTATTAAATACATTGGATACTTGCTTTTCCATTCTTGTGATACTTTTCTAAAGAAAACGTTCTCCGACTTTATCTAGGTTAATCCAGACGTGAAGTCTCCATCTTTTTAGGGCTGAACAGTATTCCATGGTGTACATATATGACAGTTTATTAATCCATTCATAGGTTGATGGGCACTTGGGTTGATTCCATATCTTGGTGATTGTAAATTAGGCTGTGATAAACAATCCAATGCAAATGTCTTTACGATAAAATGATTTTTTCCTTCTGTATAGATACCTCATAATGAGATTGCAGGATCAAAAGGAAGTTCTATTTTGAGTTCTTTAAATAATTTCCATACATCTTTCCAAAGAGGCTGTGTTAGTCTGCAATCCTACCAGCATTATAAAAGTGTTCCCTTCTCTCCACAACTGCACCAACGCCTGCAGCTTTAGAACTTTGTGATGTAGGCTATTCCCACTGGGGTTAGGTGATAATCTCAGGGTGCTTTTGACTTGCATTTCTCTGTTTATCAATAATTTTGATAGGCTGGGTATATGGTGGCTCATGACTATAATCCTAGCACTCTGGGAGGCTAAGGTGGGTGATCACCTGAGCTAAGGGGTTCAAGACCAGCCTGAGCAAAGTGAGACCCAGTCTCTACTAAAAATAGAAAAATTAGCTAGGTGCTGTGCTTTTCTTTTGTCTTGACTTTGGACCCATATGAGGTACAAATTTTGTTCCCCCCCCCCTTTTTTTTTTTATCATTTTTCATTTGCTCTGCTTAGGGGACTGCTTACCATATATCGAAATTTGAATTTTTTAAATTGTAGTCAAATCGATTCATCTTCTCTCTTATGGCTACTGAGTTTTATGTCAAAGTCAGAAAAAGTTTGGAATTTTAGTCACTAGATTGTTTCACTGGCCAAGAGTGCCTGGGTTACCCACATAGTAATAAATAACCACAGATTTTCAATGGTTTAACATAACAAAACTGACTTTTCTGCTGTTGCCATATGTCCAGTACAGACTGGCTGAGCCAACTGTCACTCAGAGACCCACACCTTGGGGTCCATTTTGACACCTGTGCCTACTATCACTGAGCATGGAGAAGGTGTTGTGGCAAATGGCACACTGAACTTGAAGTCTTTCACTAACATTTCATCAGCGAAAGCAAGTCCTATCCCACCTGAGCTCAAGGTGGCCAGGCAGTGACTCTAGGTGTGCCTGGGAAGGAGCACAGGAGTGTTCAAGCTGCCTTCGTGACTGCCAAGGACTTCTCCTTCCTCACTTGAATTGAGATGAGAACTGCTTTTCTAGTAACTCCAATTCTATGACTTGCCCTAACACTGCAGTCCCCAATACTAGTCTATGGCCTGTTAGGAGCCTGGCGACACAGCAGGAGGTGAGCAGTGAAGCTTCATTTGTATTTACAGCCGCTTCTCATCACTTCCATCACTGCCTGAGCTCTGCCTCCTGTCAGATCAGCTGGAGCATTAGATTCTCGTAGGAGCATGTAAACTATACATGTGAGGGATTTAGGTTGTGTGCTCCTTATGAGAATCTAAAGCCCCCCCAAACTCCATGGGTGGAAATATCATCTTCTATGAAGCCAGTCCCTGCTGCCAAAAAGCTTGGGGAGATCACTGTCCTAATGCATTTGGAAGCAAAATAATGCAACCCAGGTGCAGATACTGATGGATCTCTCTACTGGTTGAGCTGTGGGGCCAGTTTAGAATCTGGGCAGACTAGATGTTAAAAGAAAGGCAACACTTAACCCAAAGTGCCATGGCCTCCAACATCCCAGCCTTGGCCTAAGAATTGGTGTTTTCTAAGCATGAGTCAGTTTTAGCCTCCTCACTTCAGAAGCCAGAATGACACCATTAAACAACAGCCAGTTATCTGATTTGGGTGTAACATCTGGATCAACTGCATAATTCAATGTCAGTCACTTTTACACATAAAAACAAATAGTCTGTGTCCTGAAGACCCAGTGAAAGGTGCTGTTTATTTAAACAGTAGATTTTGCGAAGATTTTGCAAAGCCGATGGATCTCGGGACTTTAGCATAAACAACAAGGAAACTAAAATAAACCCTTATGGAGTAGAAGAGATAAGAACATTTTCTTCAACATGAATCATGAGCTAATTATTGTTTCTAAAAATACAAAGTAAATTAATTTATGCCCATCCAGCAGTTTAGAGAGCAGGAAGAATCTAGTACCTGCCTTGTATTCTAATATGTACTATCTGGAGATAAAAAAAACTGTGTTTGATTTTTCTTCTTGCTAGAATACAATCTCTCCCAAATTACTTTAAGTAGCAGAATTTCTTCTTGAGGGTATATGCATAGGTCAGAAGAGAAACATGGATCTTATAGGAACTTAAGAACAGAAGCTGGTGTATATCCAGACTTTGGACTTCAGTGAAGTTGTATCCAATGCATTTCTAGGAACTAACTCAGCAGCAATAGAGTGAGATTCTGCATAAAACAACCTCAGAGGAAAAGCAAAGTTTTGAGAGCTAATGTTGGTGCTTTGGTGGGCCAAATCCCTCTGTATCCTGGGATGGGATGTTAACAGTTTACAATCTGCAGAGATAGAGGAGGTGATTTGTGGAGTTCAGGTCAAGTACTTCCAGACTCCTAAAGTAGGGACAGAGACATTAGATGAAAACTTCTTACCTTGGAAATTTATGCCATGAAAAAGACAAATTCCAGTTTGGGGTTAGTCAATTTCAAGAAGATTAACAACAACAACAACAAAAGGAAACCATGGTAGATTGCATTATTTATTCCAAATAGTTGCTGTCCCCATCTTCTATGCCCACCTATAGCGGGTCCTTCCCTGGGGACCCCTCCTATCCCTTGTCCATCCAGGGTAAGGTTGGCCACGTGGCTTCCTTCCAGTAGAATTCATACCACGTCTGAACAGATGTGTGTGAAAAGTGCTATTGCTTTGTTCCCTGTGACATAAGACTAAGACAGAAGCTGCTCCCTCAGCCTTTATCTCAGAACAAAAAAAATTCAGAGTGAAAGCGGACCCACTGCCCATATGTATAGAAATAAATAAATATAGCAAGAAATAAATATTCGATCTTGTAAGGTACTGGGATTTGGAAGGTTATTTATTATGACAACGGAATTTAGGTTAAGCTGGCAGATATAGATATCGGAACCAGAAATTTCATGCTGACCTAACTAAAGTCCTGAAACACGTAGCACGCTGCTGGGAATAAGAAAAATGGACCAAATAAACTTGTGGCTTTTGCTAAGTGGGAAAACAAAACAGGAATGCGAGTTTGCTTCTATTGCTTGCATGTGACAAGGGACTGCAAGAAAGACAGAAGCTCCATAAAGGATTTTTAGTTTGAAGCAGAAGCCAAAGGGACGTATGAGAAACTTAGACGTTCCAAAGATTGTGAAGTCAGAATTAGGAAGAAAGAGGATGATAGAATTAAGAGGACATGGTAAAAACTGTCTGAGATGCATTCAATCTCCAAATCCTTTCAGTCATTCTATATTGTTTGTATACTCTACTCCTTCCTTGCCTTTCTGAGAGGGTAGGAGCAAAGGTCAGAGCAGTGAGCACTGCCAGTCACAGCTAATGGCACATTTACCAAATGCTTAAGGCAAAATCACCTAGCCCTTCTTTCCCATTCAACTCCTGGAACCCTAATGGACAGAATCTTCCTCTCCAACCAGGAGGTTGCAAGATTCTCTGAAGAATTAATCTTACCATCTCCAAATGAAAGATCTTAAAATAGTGACACTAGGAGTTCCCAACAAATGATCTGCCTATATCACAATGTGGTGTGTTAATCTAAAAGTGTTACTCATGAACTTCCAATCAGCTTTGTACTCTTCAGCTCATAAGTTGTGCAGGCCAAGAATTACCAGACAGCCAAGAAGACTGAAACAAATTTATGGAAAAAAAATCAACCTGGAGAAAATAGAGACTGTTCAGGAAGAAGAAAATTTTACATATATATGTAAAGGGTTTCTCCTGTATATAACATACACTATGTATAATAAAAATTCAAAATATAAAATCTTATGTTATATATAATTAATGTACTTATTGTGAAAATTTGTGTTATATAAAAGAGTATATATTCTTAATATTCTATCCATGACACAAGAACAGAGTTTTTTGAGAAAGAATCTTTCAGAAATTCAAAGATCAAAGAAGAAATCTTGGAAATCCAAAATATAATTGGAGAAACAGCAATTCAATAAGAATAGATAGAAGTTAAATTTGAAGAAATATCTTAGAAACATCTATGGAACATATTGCAAGGGTACAAGTCAAATCTATCAAGTATTGAACACAAATGTCTTAAGACTGTGATTAAGTAAATGAGGTGAAAGTTATGTTAATTAGTAGAGTGTAAGCACTCCAATTTGTACAAATAATCAACACATTGAATCCCACAAAGGCATAAATGTATTAATGATCTATGTATATATGACTTAATAAAAAAAAAAAAAAGAAAAGAAATCTCTTAGGGACTAGTCAAAAACATAAAAAGATGAAAAACAGAAGAGCAAAGAGAATAAAATTCAGGGACCAGTCCAGGTGATCCAACTCTGATAGGAGTCTCAGAAAAAATTCTGCAAGAAAATCATCATTGTAATATAAGAAGGGTGGCAGTTCAAACCTGGTCCGGCCGAACTGCAAAACAAAAAAATAGCCGGGCGTTGTGGCAGGCACCTGTAGTCCCAGCTACTTGGGAGGCTGAGGCAAGAGAATCACTTAAGCTCAAGAGATGGAGGTTGCTGTGAGCTGTGTGATGCCACGGCACTCTATCAAGGGCAATAAAGTGAAACTCGGTCTCTACAAAAAAAAAAAGAAAAGAAAAGAAAATTCTAGGAACTGAAGGCTATAAGTGGTCTGATTGAGAGATCTCACTAAGATACATAGCAAAGCACATGCAGTGAAATTTCAAATCCCAGCAATACTTAGAAGATTCTACAAATTGACAGAGAATGAAAAACAGGACACAAACTTTTTAAGAGAGACACTAGAAGCAAGAAGATATTTTAAAGAAAAATAATATGCAACCAATTATTTTATATCCAGCAAACTGTTAATTGAGTATGAGGATAAAATAAAGACATTTTCATGTATGCAAGCCTTCAAAAAATTTGTCTCCTATGTAGCCTTTCTCAGAAAGCTACTGGGGGAAGCACTCCTTCAAAATGAGAAAGTAAACCAAGAAAGAAGAGGCATGGGAACATAGGAAATCCCATGAAAAGTGAAGCAAAGGGGCTCAGCGCCTGTGGCTCAATGGGCTAAGGCGCCAGCCGTGTACACCTGAGCTGGCGGGTTCGAATCCAGCCTTGGCCCGCCAAACAATGACGACTGCAACAAAGAAATGGCTGGGCATTGTGGTGGGCGCCTGTAGTCCCAGCTACTTGGGAGGCAGAGGCAGGAGACGCATTTGAGCCCAGGAATTGGAGGTTGCTGTGAGCTATGATGCCACAGCACTCTATCCAGGGTGTCAGCTTGAGGCTCTGTCTCAAAAAAAAAAACAAAAGTGAAGCAAAGGGCATTCCTGGGATGAAGGAGGGAGGCCTCAAGATGATCAGACAGAGGAAACATAATCCAGGTGGAAGCACCATCATTTAGAAATGTTCTGATTGGTCAAGAGCAAAACCCTGACTGTCATTTTTTTTTTTTTTAAACTGAGGTCAGAGCCCCCAGTGGAGTTTATTCGCTTACTTCGTCCATGTACTGGGAAAGTTTCTTCTTTCTGCTCCATGACCTAATACTTGAGTCAGCTGAAGATATTCATTTCACTTTGCAGAAATATTCCCCTTCTGCCCACTCTCAGGAGACGGAGGTAGGTTGTAGGATGCTCAGACCCCAGAAAGTCCGAGCAGCCTATTCGCCCAATCACTTCACTGCCAGGCCCAGAATCTCTTCTACATATCCAGGGACTCTAATTCCAGAGATTCAGCTGAACCTTATCTTCTCTCAGAAATCTAATGCCATTTCCCTTTTTTATTACGTTAAGTTTATGTTTGTTACTCAAAACTGAGCAGAATACCCTTTGGGAATGCATGCATGAGTTATAATTCTCTAAAGAAAAGCAAAGGCATCATTAATACAAAAGTTTGAGGAGAGATTTCCTGGGGTGGAGGGAAGGTGCTGTCTTTGAGCAGAGGATCACCAGAGTTTTCTAAGATGCTAGCATGGCCCTCCCTCTGAGCCTGAGAAAGACTACACAAGGATTTAACTCATTCTTCTTCTATTCATACATAAATACTTTCTATTCTACCGGGGGTCCCAGAAGTCACTCCTAAGTCACCATACGTGGAGAAAATGGGAAATCATATCCAAATGTGCCTTCATTATAAAATATTTATTACAAAATTTTACAAAATATTCTCAATGGATTGGGTACCTCTTTGTAAAATTGTGTAGTGAATATTTCGTAAATAAAGATACATTTAGCTACAATATCCCATTTTCCCCTAACTATGGCAACTTTAGGGGTGACCCTGTGTTAGGCTTGATACATTTGGTAAAGAAAAAAAATTACTCTTTTAATTTACAAAAGAGCCAGATAACAATGAAGGACTTAAACCAAAAAGACTGAGGAAGCTGTGTGTACTGATGTGGAATGAACTCCAAATTATTTTGTCAAGTGAGAGGAAAGATGGCAAAAGAAATGGGTTGGCAATGAAACAGTGAGTGAGAAGAGAAGCCAAAAAAAGGGGGTATAATGCCAAACACATACTTGCCTTTGCACAGGTAAAAGTGTCTTCAGACCAATCTATGATGCACCGATGCTGGAAACTGTGTCTGGAGACAAGGCATGAAGAATTCTAACACTTTATCTTTCTACTGTTTTGAGTTTTGAAGCCCTTGCAAGTTTTACTTATTCAAAAATCTTTGTTTCCATAAAAAGAAGCCTGACAGCATCACACCCGAAGTTATGGAGGATATGGAATCATATAACACTAGTGGAAATGCAAATTGGTAAACCTCTTTGGAAAGCAGTTTGGAAATAACTCAGAATGGGGCCAACAATTACACTCCTAGGTACATTTAAAAAATGAAGGCAGAAAGAAGAAAAAAGCATAGCAACCTAAAAGTTCCCCAAGAGGAGAATGCATTTAAAGAAATTTAAAGAAATTCTGGGTTGAGCCCTATGACAGGCGATCATACAGCGGAGGAAATGAACCCCCATGAATAAAGATTATGAATAAAATGTGGAAGGGCAGAAGTAGCAAAAGGATATGTGCTGTATCAGTCGTCCTCAAACTTTCTGGCACCAGGGACCAGTTTCATGGAAGATAATTTTTTCAAGGATGGAAGGGGGATTTAGGGGATGGGGAGGAGTAGATTCCCTAAGAAGCGTGCAACCTGGACCCCTCATATGCCCAGTTTGCAAGCAGGGTTCATGTCCCTATGAGAATCTAATGCTGCTGCTGTTCTGACAAGAGGCAGAGCTCAGGCAGTGATTTGAGAGATGGGGAGCGGCTGTAAATACAGACGAAGCGTCACTCACCCACCCACCACTCACCTCCCACTGTGCAGTTCAGTTCCTAACAGGCCACAAACTAGTACAGCTCCACAGCCCAGGGACTAGGAACCACAGCACTACACGAAACCACTTATGAAAGGTTCCAACACTTGAACAAGTTCCATGTATCTATGCCTATAGTAAATTCTGATGTACCTGAAAATGACAAGGACGAAATTCTGGATAGTGGTTGCCTCTAAGAGGAGAGTAGAAAATAAGTCATGGGAAAGATGCCAGCTTTGTTCATGAAGCTGGGCAATGGGCCCATGAACTTCACTCATGCTAACTTCTCGATTATCTGTTATACTTCACTTAAGTGAATAACAGCACCACCAAAATCACAAGGAACGCAGTATCTTACTCAGTACAAAAAAGATCATAATAACAAAAGACTAAGAGAAGAGATAAATTTCAACCAGTCTCACCTTGTATAACCTACTGCTTCATATTTTAGCTCTGAGAAGGTATATTTTGGTTAAGTTGGGCCTTGCGAGATTTGCTTTAACAGAAATGGTGCAGGATTAGAAATGTCTTGGAGCGGCTCGGCGCCTGTGGCTCAACAGGCTAAGACGCCAGCCACGTACAACCTGAGCTGGCGGGTTCAAATCCAGCCCGGGCCCGCCAAACAACAATGACGGCTGCAACCAAAAAAATGGCCGGGCGTTGTGACGGGCGCCTGTAGTCCCAGCTACTTGGGAGGCAGAGGCAAGAGACTCGCTTGAGCCCAGGAATTGGAGGTTGCTGTGAGCTGTGATGCCACAGGACTCTATCCAGGGTGACAGCTTAAGGCTTGGTCTCAAAAAAAAAAAGTAGAAATGTCCTGGAGCTTGACAATTAAATCATCAAACGGATAGAGTTAGGAGGAATTTTACCAATTGCATAAATCAAGCCCTTTATTTTTACAGGAGAAACTGAGATCCAGAGGGGTAAGTAACCTACCCAAGACCATCCACAGGAAAAGTTCATGAGGGGTCCACCAGCCCCAGCCCCCAGTCTCATGCTTTGTCCTGAACATCATGTTCTTATTAGGAAGGAATAGTGGTTTACCAAGAAGGCCTTCGGTTCTTAGCTGAAAATAGTGAGCACCACATCAGTGAGCCTTTTGCATAGCAGACTATGAGGACAGGGTTTCCTGGCTGTACAAACCCAACAGCAGAATGAGGGAATCAGATCCAAGAGCAGCCGCGCTCCTGGGAGCGGGGCTCTGTGCATTCACCCTGTTGGAACACCCGTCCTAAACGGTGTATTCTAAGAGTCCAGGGGAAGGTAGGGAAGTATCATGGGGCAAGTTCAGGGTCCCAGGATGACCTCCGAGCCTTAAATAGCAACGCTGGCCTTGGAGTCAGTCAGCTGTGGGGCAGACCACTTAACTAGTTGAGACTCAGACTTACTTTTACCTTCTTAACTCCCTTACTCATCAGAAAAATGAGGATAATAATAGTATCCATCTCATACCATTGCTATAAAATTGTGTATTTTATTTTATTTTATTTTTGAGACAGAGCCTTAAGCTGTCACCTGGATAGAGTACTGCGACATCACAGCTCACAGCAACCTCCAATTCCTGGGCTCAAGCGAGTGTCTTGCCTTGGCCTCCCAAGTAGCTGGGACTATAGGCGCCCACCACAACGCCCGGCCATTTTTTTTTTTTTTGCAGCCGTCATTGTTGCTTGGCAGGCCTGGGCTGGATTCGAACCCGCCAGCTCAGGTGTACGTGGCTGGTGCCTTAGCCCGTTGAGCCACAGGCGCTGAGCCAAAATTGTGTATTTTAAATGAGGTGGAGCAACTAAAATATAGGAAGAGTTCAACGGTGGGTACCAGTCTCATTACCCTTTTAGGAGAGGATGTCACAGTCTTCAGGGCCTAAAATAAGGCTCCTCTGGGTCACAGGACAAACACACAGTTATCACCAGGGCCAGCCCTCCATGGTACAGGCTTCAGGTAGACCAGGTCTCTCCCCAGCTTGCAGAAGGCATGCATGTGGCTCTACGCTCTCCCATCCTCTCAGGCCAGCCTCCACGGAGACCGAGAGGAGCATTTTAAAAAGGCTGCTCTCCTTTAACTCCCAGGGAAGTCACCTCAAGTGGCTGGGGGGGCACCCTGAACAGGTGCTCCTAACAGTCCTAGGTCAATGAACTGGGTGAGGACACAGCTGACACAGGTGCGTGCTCAGGGAACACAGGATCCCACCTCGGGCAGGCCCTGTGGGGGGTCTGGGAGATTCATGGACGGGTAACAGCCCAGGGCAAACTTTCTAAAGAATCAAGTCAGCATCCAGCCATAAAAACACGGAGACCTTACACTTTTTTTGCATTAACCTGGGTAGAGCTGGGGAACATTCTCTTTAGTAAAGTATCACAAGAATGGAAAAGCAAATATCCAATGTACTCCTTACTAACACAAAGCCAGTAGATGAACTAATACACAAGAGAAAAACCCAGTTTAATTCAAGCTATGGGGAGGGGAGAAGAAAAGGGGGGATGGGGGTGCTCTCACTAACGGGTACCATGGAAGGGTACATGGCACAACTCCTGGGTGAGGGACACACTGCAACAGGGACCTTACCTAACAAATGCAAACAACCTAATCATTTCTAACCTCATATTAATCTGAAATTTGAAGAATCAAGTCAGAATGGCAGGGGGAATAAGAGATGCCCCAGCCTGTCTGGGAGCCAGCGAGGTGGGTGTCACGTCCTCTGACCACCATCCCGTCCAGCCTTGGCTTCCCGCTGTCCTACCTGCCTCATAGACCACGCCTTCCACTCAGCTTCCTGAGCAACTTCAGTTCAAGCTCTCCTCTCTGAGGTCCTGTGTTCTTCCATATCTGGATTTCCAGTTCTTCTAAGACCAGCCCCTAAAGGGTGGTGTTCACGCTCTCACGTGGGATTTCCTGAACGGGGGCGGGGGGAGATTAACTCACTTAGAAAGTTGGCCCTAACAGGCCACGGTGTTTTCTTATGTAGGACTCCTACTGAGATAGTTTGAAAAGCAAGAAATGACATGTGTGTGCAAACCCTCCACTCCTGTGCCCTACATGTGATCACACCTCAGAAGAGGATGGTTCTCAAGAGCCATCTCACCACCAGGTGGCTGTTGAGACCAATTCTCATTTAGCTTTTTCCTTCCCCCTGGCAAATTGTACTTCCAGGCCCCCAGGAGTCTCCTCCTGGGAACAGCCCCTATGTTGGAGCCCTTGAGTTGCCAAAGCATCACTGTCCTGCTGTCCTGGTGGGGAAACCATCTCTCCTCTTCCATGTTAAATTCTCCCAGCTGCGGAGATCAGCTTCCTTGAAAAGCTCAGTCCGTTCACTGACAGCCCCGGGGAGCTCAGTCCGTTCACTGACAGCTCCGGGGCAGCCAGACTCCAGACAAGCTGACAACCAACATCAAGCTGAACTCACACCGTCCCTGCTCTCGGCTCCACCACGCTCCCCTCGCCGTTAACATCTAGTCAGATTGACCTGCCAGCCTCCCTCAGTCCTATGGTGAGTTTTCTCCTAAGAGGTCCCTCAATCTTGCATTAAAAAATAAAAAGGAAACTTTTGGGGGCACCCCATCTTGCTAGATCATCCCTGAGAAGCCCTAAACCCCCACTTGGGCTCCAGCCAACCCCCCTCCCAACCCAGTGCGGAGCACGACGCGTAAGGGGCATCTCGGCACAATCGATCCACTTGGCTTTAGACCTGAGGTCAGGGTGCAGAATGTTCTGGCCCCAGCGGGCAGTTGTGCTCATGTTTGGGGTCAGCACTGAGGTCATGCGTCACCCTCCACTGCCTGGGGGAGCTGAGGGTTTGGGCCTCAGTCCAGAGTGTCCAGAAGAGGCACAGGGACAGTCACCAGAAGCCTGGGGGTCTACTATGCAAGCCGGGTCTAAGTCTGCATCCTGGAAGCTCAGGGGTAGGGGACCGGGTGGGCCCCTCCATGGGACCTTCACACAATGCTAAATTATCCTAAGGGCCTGAGCCCCTGGGCAGGGCTTCCTGCTTCCCACAGCAGGCTTCAGTGGGGACAGTGTGTGTTGGGCAACGAGGAAAGCAGGACGCCTCTGCTTTGCCTTTTTTGGAGACAGAGAAAGTCAAGTATATGGTCTTGGAAAAGATACAGTGGAGAATATGCTTCTCATTACGTCGCACAGAGGCAGACGAGATGAAGGTCAGGCCCCGGGGTCTGGAGCTGAAGTTTTAGCACCAATTTCCTTTGGAGGGGCGGCTGGCTAGCGCACACTACTTTCCCAAGAATTTGACACTGCAAGACTCAGGACATGGGAATGAGAGACTTGGAGAGCCCCCATTTTGACTCTCCATTGACTTTTTTTCTTCCCTTCTCTTTTGATCTCTTCCCGCCCACGCCCACAGTTTCCGTTTTCTACAATTCCTGCCATCCAGCCTCTTGCCCTCTCATCTCCAGTGCCCCGGCCCCCACCTGTGCCAGGGCTGCCCAGAAGGCAGACAAATCAGAGGCGGCACAGCCCGGCATCTCCCCTTGCAGAGGGGGGACGTGTTCTCCGTCTGCTTTCAATGAAGTGTGGGTTTCAATGCATATTATGGAAAGAGAAATGGAAAAACCATCCGGTCCCTCCTGCAAAATCGATCGTTATCCACTGAAATGAGCTCGTAGGAACTTCCGGGTGGAGAGCAACGTCCTGTTAATGAAGAAGAATTCAGACAGGAATTCTGGCAGGGCTGGCCCAATGGGAGAGAGAAGAAATGGAATGTTTTGACTCAGCCTGCATTTGAGAAGAGAGTCCCGGAACAGCCTACAGCCAAGGCTGTGGAATGTGACACTAGCCTGCTTTCTCTCTAACTCAGGATGTGAGTTTGCAGGACTGCAGTAGGGCGTGGCAGGTGGGCTGGGGAGGGGCCGGGGCAAAGCCTGGGATGCCATCTGTGCCAGCCGGACCTGATCGGCCCAGGTGTGCAACTACCCGTGACCCCTGTGCCCTCAGAGCCAGACTCACATCCAGGCCTTCCTGGAGGAATTTTCTTTGCTTCGCTTGGGCCCCGCTCCTCCCCCGTATCAGGGAGCTGCTATGTGCGGCAGAAGCCTCCACCAGCTTAGCTAGTTGAGTAAAGGTCGCTTCAAGGATAGTGCCTTTGTGTGCTGGACACTCAGCAAAGATCTAAAGATCTTTGAGGAAGGGGGTGCAGAGGGGCCTCCACAATGTCCTTGGCCCTTTCTGTTTCCGAGAAAAGAGCTGCCCTTTCCAGAGAGTGGTAAACATGTGCTTACTGTATGCAGTCACTGGGTCGGAGCACAGTATGTGTGTTTGTGTGTGTGTATACCGAAGCCCCACCTTCTCTCCTCTCTCTGATGTCTGAGATGGGACACTTAAAGGCCCATTTCCTCTTCCCTTTCTGGATAGAATAACACTTCTGAGACAATAACGCTTCACGCTGGATTCGTAATTGGCATCATTGGGGAAATTAGTTCATCAGCCTGTTCTCAAGATCAAGGTCTTAACGGAGGAAAACGGGAAGGAAATGAGACTGTTGATGTGGGATGGCAGCCTGTGAAGGGGAGAGGTGATCCCGAAAGGGGGAGACTCACTCGGCGCACATTTGGGTCCTGACTCTTGTACAGTGAGGAACAGGTGATGAGCAAGGGAAGTAAGTGTCCTCTTTTCCCTCCCAGAGGGCACAAATTCCATGTCAATGGTCACAAATTCCATGTCTGTTTTTCAAGGAAGATCCTCTGTTGGTAGGTAGCTGGTTTCCAAATCTGGATTCCTCATAGACGGATCCAGTTTTGACAACTTCCTTCCAAACCTGAGTTTCTACTGGTCACCATCTGGACGTGTCCCTTGTGCTCTACTGTTAACTGTTCCAGTTGATCCTGACAACAGCATAAAAATTATCTATTGGGAAAGCTGGGCATGGTGACACATCCTTGTAGTCCTGACTTCTTAAGAGGCTGAGACAGGAGGATCACCTGAGCCCAGGAGTTTGAGATCAGCCTGGGCAACATAGTAAGATCCCATCTCAAAAAAAAAAGAAAGAAAGAAAGAAAGAAAACAAGTGAGACACAGATGCAAGTGTGAGGGGGCAAGGATGAGGGTATAGTCCCTCAAACCCAGCCCTGCCCTCTGCTTGCTAAGCCACACGGGGACTGCACAGCACACACATACCCTCAGGCAGGTCATCCATCTCAGAACTCAGCATACAGCAAGAAGCCCCATTCAGCTTCTTAGGAATGCACCATCCAGAAGCAACACTGTAGCAACAGTGATTTTTATGTATGAGACCACTTAGCTGATGACGCAGAAGGCTTTCAGCAACTTCAAAGCCACCCTATCAACAGTGTGTCTTGGTGCAAGTGCACACATCAGCTAAGCAATTACAATGTTACAGTAAAGCTCTTCATTCCTCCCAGGCTGAGTGAAGGTGCCCATGGCTGTAAAGAGTGCCACTCTTCTCTTTCACTGCCGAGGACAGGGACTGCTGTCCTCTCCCTGTGGGTGGGCTATTTATTTACTTAGCTCTCTGAATGCTACAGCATCTAAGTGAGAAACTTAAGTAAACTGCCTGTCCTATCCAGGTCTTTCCCCAACCTCAGAGGCACTGTGCAAATCCCACAGCAGGAGGGCCAGTATTCTTTTATTATTATTATTATTACTATTATTATTATATCATAAACATTATTATATCATAAACGCATAGATCATGTATACATTAATGCATGTATAGGGTACAATGTGCTGATTTCATATAGAATTAGGAGCATTTACATCACACTGGTTAATATAAACCTCATCTCATTTACTTAATTATTGTGTTAAGACATTTATATTCTATACTTAATAAATCCGACAAGCACCCTTGCATTATGCACCATAGGTCCAGAGCAAACCTAGCAAAGGCAAGAGACACTGCAAACCAGTCACCAACTGGCCATCAAAGCCCCACTTGCTTTGTCATATCAGCTTAGTTAGGCAGTTACTCATCACATAATAACTAACTCATTCTTAATCTATTCCTGGGTCCTTGCTCTGGAATTTACTTTGCGGTCTCCCGATTAGACTGTCCTAAGTAAGGACTACTTTTTCTTATTTTTAATATACATTCCCATACTTATAGTTTATTGAAAAATTGGGGTACTCATAAGGAACCTGGTTACGATCATTTTGGATGGATGGAAGAACAGTGTGATTTGTCCCAAGCTACAGTGGGAATTTTAGGAATTTAAAAGAGCAGACTCTATCTTTGCTAAAAGTTTCTTCCCTCCTTGGGGTTACACTTCACTAGTTCAGCTCGCACACTGGTGACTCTGATTCAACTGGAATTAAGGGTCCAGGCAGCATACCTTGGATCTGATTGGAAACAAATGTGGTTGGAACAGAGTTAGTTTATTTTGGGGTCCGAGATCTGACCATCCATTGACCACAGGTCTGCCCCACGTAGGATGTGAAGCATCTATGTATAATAATAATATGCACGGCTAGCACTTAGATGGGCATTTGTCTGAGCCACCCTTAATCTAAGCACTTTGCATATGTTAACTCACTTAATCCTCAAAATGACCGATGACTAAACTGATGTCAGTTCTATTGTTACCCTCTCCCATTGGGTTAGCTGGAGCACGGGCAGACCCAGGACTCTGGGAATTGCCAACTATGATTATTGGGGAACTCTGGCCAGTTCGTGGTGCTCATTTGCTGAGGCTGAATTGGTGATGCCACCATGAGGAAGAGAAACCACAGCCCAGCCAGAACAAGCCTCAGGAGCTGGGGGTGGCTCCTGTGGGGAGGGGCCTGGTGGGGGCTGGAGGAGGCTGAGGTCGGAGAATCACTTGAGCCCAGGAGTTTGAGCCCTGCCTGAGCAACACGGTGAGACTAAAGAATATTTTATTCTTTTATACTAAAGAATAAAAACACAATCGGGTATTATGGCAGGTACCTGTAGTCCCAGCTACTCAGGGGACTGAGGAAGAGGATCACTTGAACCTCGAAATGTGAGGTTACAGGGAGCTATGATGACTTGTCTGGGTAACAGAGCAAGATGCCCAACCCTTAAAAAAAAAATTAAAAAAATATTACTAGCACTCTGGGAGCCCAAGGTGGGTATATCACACTTGAGCTCAGGAGTTCCGCATTCTCCCCCCCCCCCCCCCGCCATCTCTACTAAAAATAGAAAAAGATTAGACAGCTACTCAGGAGGCCCAGGCAAGAGGATCGCTTGAATCCAGGAGTCCGAGGTTGCTGTGAGCTACGATGCCACGGGCATTCAACCGCACAGTGACAGAGCAAGACTCTGTCTCTAAATAAATAAAGAAGCATATAAGTAAATAAAAATTAAAATGTTTTTTTAAAAAGCAGCCAGGGTGTGCATGGTGGGGATGTTCTGTCCAGTACCCCCCCTCCCCAGGAGCAGCCTGGCCTTCATCATGGGCTGTCATGGGTAGACCGAGCTCAGTGTCTACTAGCCAAAGTGACCGAGGCCAGACTGGCCATCCGGCTGGGTCATCTGCTGGAGAGGAAGGCAGGTGTGGGTCAGAGGGTGGAAAGCCTGAGCCCAGGGTGGAGGTGCCCTTATGGCAGAGGTGGGGATAGGTGGGTACACAGCACTCCAAGCTGCTGCTTCTGGAAAACCTTCAGGCCTGGGGGGTCCCTGGGGGACACGTGAGGTTCTGTTCCTCGTCTCTCCTCCTCTTGGCTTCACTGAGCCCGGTACCAAAGCTGGGATTTGGTCTAGTTACCAGCACATTCTGTGAGGACACAACCAGGACACAGGGAATCCTGCTCACCGCGCCCCCCACCGGGCTTCAGAGCAGGAGGGTTAGACGGTGTGTAGAAGGAACACTTCAGACTGGGCTCAGACATCGGCTTGGTTAGTTCTTAGCTGTGTGGCTTTGTGCCAAAAAATAGCCTCCCTCTGAGCCTCAGTAGCCACAGCCATAAAATAGGTTAATGTCATATTTAAACGCGTTAAGACCAGCAGGAAGGTTTGCACAGGGGTTGACCTGTAACTGATAGCCACTAAATGACGCCTCCCACAGTTGTTATCATCAGAGTGAAGAATAGTAAAGTTACTGACTGCAAGGTGGCGGCAGGTGGCTGGGTGTGCTGGGCTTTAGGTAAAACTTTCTCTCTAATTATTTCTAGAGCTCTCCTTCTTCACCTTGCTTCTAAGTGGGTAAAAGCCCTGCTGTAGAATCATCCCTTTCTTCCCCTCAGAAGCCTGAGCGGGACCTCAGGGTCCCCTTAAAGAACATTAGGGTGGTCTTCTCCCTTGACCCCACCCACCTCGCTCTTCAATTCCTGCCTCAGCTGAAAGAGCCACGTGGGGGCCTTGTTCTAAAAAGTCATCATAAAA
Source organism: Arctocebus calabarensis (assembly GCA_963573935.1). Classification (NCBI taxonomy): domain Eukaryota; kingdom Metazoa; phylum Chordata; class Mammalia; order Primates; family Lorisidae; genus Arctocebus; species Arctocebus calabarensis. The sequence continues at coordinate 20,754 of CAUYON010202314.1, forward strand.
CTAAGCGTCTCTAAGACCTTTCCTCAGAAGAGTTCCCCAGGCTTCTTTAAGTCAGTCCTGGGAAGCTGGCAAGGCTCAGGGGCCCTGCCTGCAGAGGGGAGGCTGCTGTCCGGGGTCTCTGTCCTGACCCTCGCTGGCCTCACCAGGGTCTAAGCACTCTCTCTGGCCTGTGAACAGCCCTGTAGCCACATGCACCCCCTGCTGAGTTTCTAGCCCGTTTGCAAGGTACTCCTCGACCTTCTATCTTTTATCACGCTAACTGCCACATGAGATGTATTCAAACAGAGCCCAGGGCCTTGTGAAGCGTATATAACTCATATGACTCTTGACCTAAGAAAACACCATGGTCCCAAGGAAAAAGAAATTTCTTTTACTAGTGTGGCAGTCAATGTGCTAAACCACCAGGTCAAAATCTGTCTTTCCATGTTTGGGCAAAGTGCCCGTCATCGTGAATGGGTACCAGCTCCTTACAACAGGATATGAGGCCCATACCTGTCCATCAAGATCTTGCTACTTTTGAACCCCCAGTGGAGCAAATCACCTCCTCACCCCATGCAGCCTCCTCCCAGGGCGCCTTTCTGTCCCATCAAGGAGCATCTCCGATACTGGGGAGAGCCGGACACCAGAACCCATGGCTCCCTGTCCCTGCCCAGCCAGGCATGAATGACCTCAGGACGCATCAGTTAGCAATGGAAAATATGAAGCGAGCCTGATTTTCCCAGCTGCCCAAGAGCAGAAAGGAAGCCAAGCTCTGTGAATCACACAATGCCATCCAGACAATTCAAGGAACTGTCCAGAGGAAGTGACCAAAATAGCCCAGCACATCACTGCATGCATGTGAGGGAAAGAAAATGAAAGCTGGTGGTTCTCCAGCACAAGGGGAAGGGTTTTTTTTTGGGGGGGGGAGGGGGTCTTCTTTGTTTTTTTTTTTTTTTAGAGAGAAGAGTTTTCCTATGGCAGGGGAAACTGCCATTTATAAATATTTACTCCAAAAATGAAGTTGTCCGTTGACTCCCAGGCCCAGGAAGGAAATGTTTGCAGAAGAGGGCGGAGGTGGTGGCCTGGGTGCCAGGGCAGTCTCAGCCCTGCTGGGGAGACACTGTTCACATCAGCCCCCCGCTCTGGGCGGTGTGGCAGGCTGTGGGTGGCTTGACGTGGGCCACGGTGAAATTTGCCACACTGCAGACATGGCAAAGGCTTTGGCTGAGGACTTCTCCTTCCCACCCGGCAGCACCCAAGATTTACCTCTACTGGGCGCAGAGGCCAGTAGGGGACCATGTACGTGCCGGCAGGTCGGAGGACCTCATTCCCAGCGGGTATGAACTTGGATATGGACGCAGAGAAAGAGGACTGTGTGCCCTCCAGGGAGAAGACTTCGCTTGTGGAGACGTTCGACTCTAGACGCTAATTTTTGAGGTTTTCTCTCCTTTCGCTCTGTTCTAACAGAATCAATTCTGAAAATCTCTCTCCAGAGTGAAGACTTTTAAAATCTTCAAGACCCAGCTAAGCAAACATGGAGCCCAGGAGAGGATAAACAGTCATCTGTTATCATACTCATTACCCTGGCCTTCAAAGGACTCAAGCATGTTTACAAAAAGAACACGAGAGTTCTCCGTGTTTATTTGAAAGTATGGACTTTAATAAACAGTCTTGCAAAAAGAAAGAAAGAAACCCAAATAACACATGGGGGAAGCAACCTTCTTGCTTTGTTTTATGCGTCAGTCAAAACATAACACTCCCTTTGGCTTCAGCTTACATGAGTTTCGTTTCTGCACCAAAGTTCTCCGTTTATAAAATACGTACACTTCGTTGGCTTTGATCTCCCCACTGGCGCAGCTTGAGGTTGGTTCAAAGTTCTATAGAGTTAAACACAACCACATGTGACCAGGGCGGCGCACATGGCCCGTTTGCCGATGTCTGCAAAGGCCAGATCAGAATCAGAAACTTTAGACAGGAGGGTGATGCCAAGATCAAGGGTGTGCCCTTCACTCCAAGGAGACCTCAGCCAAATGCTCTCTCCCACTGGCCTGCTCCTTGAGCAGCAGTACTTCGCCAGCACGGAGAGTCGGACAAACTCAGCACGAGTCCAGAGTGTCTCTTTGAGGCTGGGACAATGCTAGCTGACCCAGCTCCACCTTGGTGTCACCCTCTCTAATAGTCCCTGACTTGGGGCACGTCGATGAAAATACAGAAGTGCAGATTAAAGAACAAAAGGTAAAAGTCTATGCCTTTTAGTTGCAAGGAATTAAAGATACAGGCATTTTAAATCTGCGTGTGTGCACACGCACGCCCAGAGGTGGACAGGGAATTAAGTAGGTGACAGGGCTGATAGGTAGAGAGACGATAGAGAGAGAGAGATTTGATAGGTGATAGATAGATAGATAAATGTAAATTTGCAGTCCACTCCAATTTCATCCCTCCAGCAAGAAAATACTACATCCTGGCTTGACGCCCATAGCACAGTGGTTACGGCGTCAGCCACATAACATCAAGGGTGGTGGGTTCGAACCTGGCCTGGGCAGCGAAACAACTGCAACAAAAAAATAGCCAGGCGTTGTGGCAGGTGTCTGTAGTCCCAGCTACTTAGGGAGGCGGAGGCAAAAGAATCGTTTAAGTCCAAGAGTTTGAGGTTGCTGTGAGCTGTGATGCAATGGCACTCTACCCAGGGCGACAGCTTGAGAATCTATCTCAAAAAAAAAAAAAATAGAACATTTTAACCACCTGCAAATGCTCCATGTACCCTTCACCTATCTCCCTCCCAGCTCCCCCTTCACACTAGCTCTAAACACTCTATGAACTTGCCTATTGTGGAGACGTCATATAAATGGAATCACGTAATCTTCTCTCACTTGGGGTAATGTTTTCAAAGTTTGTCCATATCGTAGCATGTATCAGCACTTCGTACCTTTTAACAGCTAAATCATGTTCATTCCACAATTTGCTTATTCATTGGCTCCTTAGTTGATAGACACTTAAGTTGTTTCCACCCCTTGAATACCACGAATGATATTGACATGGAGACACAGGTCATTTTATTGTGTTTCACTTCACTGTGCTTCCCGGAGATGACCTGTTTTACAAATGGCAGATTTGCGCAAGTCTGCAGGGCCCGTTTTTCCAACCACGTGTGTTCACTTGGTGTTTCTGTGTCCCATGTCGGTAATTCTTGCAAGGTTTCATTATTAATCTATCTGGTTACCTGTGACCGGCAGTCTTTGATGTTACTATTGTAATTGTTTTGGAGTGCCTCAAACTCCTGGCATGTAAGACAAGATGGTAAATTTAATCCAATGGCCTGTGTGTTCTGACTGCTCCCCCAACAGGCTGTTCCCCATTGCTTGCTCTCTCCTCAGTGCTCCCTATTCCTTGAGACACAGCAATGTTAAAGCTGGGCCAGTTAATAACCTGACTAAGGCCTCCAAGCATTCAAGCTGAAGGAAGAGTCACATGTCTCATACTTTAAATCAAAAGCTGTGGGTGATTAAGCTTAGTGAGAAAGGTATGTTGTAAGCCGAGATAGGCTGAAAGCTGGGCTTCTTGTGCCAAATTGTCAGCCTTTTGTGAATGCAAACAAAAAGTTCTTTTCTTTTTTGAGACAGAGTCTCCCTCTGTCACCCTGAGTAGAGTGCCATGGCATCATAGCTCATAGCAACCTCAAACTCTTGGGCTTAAGGGATCTGCAGCTTCCCAAGTAGCTGGGACTACAGGCACTGGCCACAACACCCACCTAGTTTTTCTATTTTTAGTAGAGACGAGGTCTCACTCTTGCTCAGGCTGGTCTCAAACTCCTGAGCTCAAGCCATACACCAGCCTCCGCCTCCCCACGTGCTAGAATTAGAGGCATGAGCCACTGCATCCTGCCAAAAAGTTCTTGAAAGAAATTAAAAGTGTTACTTTAGCAAAACACACGGGATAAGAAAGTAAATCAGCCTCTTTGCTGATATGGAGGAAGTCTGAGCGGTCTGTATAGAAAATCTAAGCAGCCGCAACATTTCCCTAAGTCAAAGCCTAATCTCCTCAATTGTCTGAGGGCTAAGAAAGGTGAGGAAACTGCAGAAGAAAAATTTGAAGGTTGCCAACGTAGATCCATGAGGTTTAAGAAAAGAGGCCATCTTCGTAACATAAAAATACAAAGTAAAGTTGTGCGCACTCATGGAGTAGCTTCAGAAAGTTTTCCAGTAGATCTAGCTAAGATAGAGCCTTGACGAAGGTGGTTACATTAAACAACATATTCTCAGTGTGAACAGAAAAGCCTCCTGTTGGGAGAAGATGCCAATTAGAGCTTTTATAGTTAGAGAGGAAAAGTCAATGACTGGCTGCAAGGTGGCAAAAGGCAGGCTGACTCTCGTTATGGACTATGCAGCTGAATGACTTAAAGTTGGGGTCAATGCTCATTTACTACTTCAAAAATCCCAAGGCCCTTAAGAATGAAGCCAAATCCACTCTATACCTGTGCTCTATGAATGAAAGAACAAAGCCTAGATGACAGTACATCTGTGCATAGTTTACTGAACATTTTAAGCCCACTGTTGAGACCTACTACTCAGAATAAAAGATTCCCTGCAAAATATTACTGCTCCTTGACAACACATATGGTCACCTAAGAACTCTGATGGAGACATACAAAGACATTAATGTTGTTTTCATTCCGGCTGACACAACATCTACACCCCTAAATCAAGATATAATTTTGACTTTGAACCAAGCCTTCTTATTTAAGAAATACATTTCATAAGGCAATAAGTGCCACAGACAGTGTGATTCCTCTGATGGATCTGGGCAAAGCGAACTGGAAAATTTCTGGAAAGGATTCACCATTCCATTTAGAAATGTCCATAAATTTAGTTCATTTTTACCTTTCTCAACTAATTTTATCAGGAGCAAGGTTTGAGAAGATTGATTCCAATTTTAAAAGAAGGTCTTCCCTCGGTAAAATGCTATCAAACAGTATCACCTGCTGCAGAGAAATATTTCATGAAAGGAAGAGTCAATGAATGAGGCAAACTTCACTGTTCTTTTTTTTTTATTTTGGTCGTTGTTTGTTTGTTTGTTTGCAGTTTTTGACTGGGGCTGGGTTTGAACCCTCCACCTCTGGCATATGGGGCCAGCGCCCTACTCCTTTGAGCCACAGGTGCCGCCCATCTATGTATATATTTTTAAAATTGGCATTACCCCTTTCCATGATTTTGTTTCCTACTTTTAAAATCCTAGTATACAGCTCGGCACCTGTGGCTCAACGGGCTAAGGTGCCAGTACACCTGAGCTGGCAGGTTCGAATCCAGCCTGGGCCCGCCAAACAACAATGACGGCTGCAACCAAAAAATGGCCGGGCGTTGTGGCAGGCGCCTGTAATCCCAGCTACTTGGGAGGCGGAGGCAAGAGACTCTCTTGAGCCCAGGAATTGGAATTTGCTGTGAGCTGTGATGTCACAGCACTCTATCCAGGATGACAGCTTGAGACTCTGTCTCAAAAAAAAAAAAGAAAGAAAGAAAGAAAACTTTGTCCCTTTGGAGTCCTGTTGAAAGTCATCTCTGATCTCACAAATTCTTCAGAAAATCATTTTGCTTTCCACCTTTGCTAATTGAATTAGAATAAATTAGAATATGTTTAATACATATTTAGATAGATCTATCTGACTGTTATTGTGGAGGCAGAGAATTCTAAAAGCATAATTCAATTAGAAAAACAGAAATAGATATTCCAAACAGACAGGGATTAATAATACAGGGAATGGGTTTCACAGTTGTTAGGAGGCTGAAAGAACAAAATGTAGATTCTAGAGTAACCTGGAAATTAACAACCGCAGAAGGAGTTTGAGAGATTAAAATGGAATTGGTGATGCCACCAAACTATGAGCTGGGAGGAGAGGGTCTCTTGGGGCTGTTGCTGGGACCTCAGGAGGAAGGTCTTACCCTGCTGATATTCACACAGTGGCAGTAAGAGCCTGCTGTCTGCTGATGTTGAAATAATGCAGACAAAGAAATGCAAATCAAAACCACCTTGAGATATCACCCAACCCCAATGAGGATAGCCAACATCACAAAGTCCCAAAGCTGGCAAGGGTGTGGGGAAAAGAGAACACTTGTACACTATTGGTGGAAGTGAAAACTAATACAGCCTCATTGGAAAGAAGTTTAGAGAATCCTTAAAGAACTCAAAATAGACCTTCCATTTGATCCTGCAATGCCATGACTAGATATCTACCCGGAAGAAAAAAAAAGTCACTTTCTCTTAAGACATTTGCACTAGATTGTCTATTGCAATGCAATTACAATTGGCAAGATATGGAATCAATCCAAGTGCCCATCAACCCATGAATGGATTAATAAACTGTGGTATAAATATATCATGGAATACTATTCAGCCATAAAAAAGATGAAGGCTTCACATCTTTTGAACCTATATAGAGTTGGAGAACATTTTCTTTAATGTGTAAAGTGCTGTCACCTAACAGACACAGTGTAAGGATACTGGGCTACCTCCTGGGTGAGGGGTACAATGACAACAGGGACTTTACCTAACAAATGCAAACATTGTAATCTAATCGTTTGTCAGCTCATGTCAATTTGAAATTGAAAAAAAATAATGCAGACAGGAGCTGGAGAGCAGGATGGAGTTCTCTCTCCTCTCCTCTTCCACCTTCCAAATCTCTGCAGTCACCGTGCTTCTGCTCAGCAGATCTAACAGGTGGCTGGTGAGAAAGGTTGCAAAGTAGAGTTGGCAGCATCTCAGCCCGAGGTCACAGAACAGAACATAGAAGAATGGTCTTGGAAATAAGAGGCCACAGGTAGGGTGGTGCCTGTGGCTCAAGGAGTAGGGCACTGGCCCCATGTACCAGAGGTGGTGAGTTCAAATCTGGCCCCAGCCAAAAACTGCAACAACAACAAAAACAAAAGAGGCAACAGGTAAAGATCCAGGCCTTCGGCCAACATCCGTACACATCTTACTTGAGATCTCACACACACACAAAAACGTACTTCTCCCCTGCAAAAATGTACCAGTCTTACAAGTGAAGACACTTTCACCCTCTCCCCCCAAAAGGAAAGATGTCAGAGTCCGTCACTGCACTGTACCCTTCTCAGATTGTTATGAATTCCTCTTCTAAGCTCCATGATGATACTATGCGAATCCCCACAACCTAAAAACTAAATTCTAAACTAACATTGACAATAAGGCTTATATAAAATGATGCAGTAACAGGCAAGGAAGACAGGGCATAACTACTATAGTCTTCATGTCTATAATGGGACACAAGGCCATGGTCAACTTTTGTAACTTTCTTCTTTCATTACTCATTCTCCATCCCATTTCCCTGCAGCCAACCCCTCGGTTGGTTGGGGTTCTTTCCTTCGTTTCATTTTACTCTCATTCCTAAAGAGCCTGAATCTTTTCTTAACATTTCATCACTATTAGACGTGGTACTCTTAGGAACTGCCCACAGAGAATCAGCAAGGTCCTAGGTCCTTCCTGCGTTATAGCGTAGCAGCCACCTCAAGTTCTGCTTGGTAATCAAATCACTCCTGCCAATCGGTAGGGTAGGCCCTTCTTGGCCTGTCGGAGTTCAGTGGCATGAAATTCCAAAACATCCAGGGAGAAGTCTCAACTTTCAATGCCATGGAAAGCATTGTGCTCTTTGACAGACACATTCATGTGTCGTTAAACAAGAACTAGAACCCCAAAGTTACTAAATGGGAAGGAAAGAATTCTTCAAGTGGGTTTCCCAGTGATAGGAGCCAAGTCCATCTTTTCCCCTTGACTTCTATACCCCTGCGCTCTGATTATGGGGCCAAATGGGCCATGCATGGATTACTGTATGTTATAGAATGGTCTCCCAACAACTCAGGTGTTGTCTCCCAACTTGTAGTATATCTGCCTGTCAGAGGGCTGCTCTGATGTTCTATGAAGCCAGTGGCTTCTGGGTAATGAAGGACATGATGAGAATAGTAAGTTACAAAGGCGTAAACACCCCGGTACACGTCTTTTGCTGTGAAATGTGTTAATTGGCCAGAAGCAAAGTGGTATGATACACCGTAAGAGCAAATAAAATGTTCCCTAAGTTCATGGATGATAATGTCATAGAAATATTGCAGGCAAAAGACAAATCCCCATCCAATCAGAGTCTAGTCCAGTAAGTATAAACTGCTTCTCCCCCCTTCTTAGAAGGGACCCAATGTGATCGCCCTGCCTACAAGTGGCCTTCAGGTATGTGGCTCAGTACTTGTTTCTACTACTGGAAGGTCAGGCATTCAGCAGTGGCAACAGCCGTATTGACCTTGGAAAGGACGCATCCATATTTGGAACACACATGAGGCTCCAGCCCCCCAGCACAACCCCTTTGTGCACGGGCCCAGGGACAGGGCAGTAGTGTGGGGAGAGCTGGCTGACATTCCGAGCGTGTCATCTCATACACGTGATTCCTGAGAACCTCTCGGAAGTGCCACTTGTTGAGCGTTCACACAGGACAGAAATATCCTCACTCGTTGTGCCCATTCTGAGACATCCGACCCCACATTTCTTCTCCAGTTTCTGGAGCACTAGAGCTTGTCAGGGTTTCAGATCAAAAGTGATAAAGCTGATGCACCCACAGGAGCACCTGTGAATTCTGGAAAGAATATAGATCTCAGAGACTGTGGGCTGAGAGTTTAAAGGACCGTGCTTGTCATTTTCCCTGGGTTAATTCTCCAGACACGAGGATTCTTGAGGCTTTGCCTTCCACAGGCACTTTGGTGCAAGCAACCATGGGCAATTATTGATTAATCGCCAGCGTTGGAAAGCTGAGAGAACAAGACACAGATGTGAAGGTCACCTCACGACTACTCGTAGTAGGAAGTAATTACCATCCCAAGCTGGGAGAATAAAAGAGAAGGGGTGCGGTATCAGGACCCTAGTGTTGGAGAGGATGGTCCCGCTTAAGCCGCGATCTCTGCACAGCTGGTGCACCCAGCTCTGAGGACAGGGGTAAGATTGCAAGAAGGATGCTTTGTGCTGTGGTGCCTAGACCTCTGAGTAGGGCATTCAGGGTGGGGCCCTCGTTGTCTGAGAAGGAGCGTCAGTCTGGCGGGAACTTGTATCTGTAAGAAGGAGGCCTGGCCGTGCCCTGGATCTCTGAGTAGGAGGCACACTCCAAAGGGTTCTCCGATCAGTTATGGGGCTGGGAGTGTGCCCCACAGATGCCCAGATGGTCCGGGGGGGTTGGCGCAGGGGGAGAGAGGGAGGATGGCACAGGTGGCTGGCAGTCCAGCTGCAAGGGGACATGGCCGAGCTGCTGTGGGCATCTCTGAGGAGGCGCAGGCCGCAGGAGCCTTCTCTCTGCTGCCATGAGAACAGCGCTGATGGCTAGTGGACACCAGGAAGGAAGAAGACCCCTGAGCCCTCTCCCTACCCACCAGTCCCCCACGTGTCTCCCATTGGCAGAACCTAACAGGAGAAGGAGAAGAGTTTGGAGAGGTCCAGCTCCAAGTGGGGAAGGATGGGCACAGCGCCGAGAGACAGGAGGACCGAGGATGCAGAGGCGGGGACAGCTGGACTCGGGGACCCATCTACCCCTGACTGGGCAAGTAGCCTTAAGAAGTTGCCTAACCTTTCTATACCTCAATTTCCTCACTGAGAAAAGGAGGGTAATAGCACTGTCTTCAGAGGTTAATTTTGAAGATAAATGGAGTCCGTACTTGTATTTCATATAATACAAATGCTTTAGAAACCCTAGCTGCTGTTTTAATGTGAGCTATCATGGTGATAGCCAATCTGTATTGGTGAAAGCTGCACAAGAGAAGTATCGCTGCCCTAAAATTTTGTTCAACGTGGTACATGTTGCCCATGGGGAAAACTAGGTGAACGCAAGCGAAGCTTTGGACGGCACAAATGGTAAGCAAGGGCCAGCCCAGTAAGTCAATGTAGAAAAAACAAAATACAGCTTCAAGTCTCTGAACCTGACTCTGACACCAGGTGCTGGAGAAAGAGTCACTAGGGCCTTCAAGTTAGACGTTCCTTGACCCTGATCCATTCTGGAAAGGAGTGGGGAAGGATGACGGGAAATCCAAGATTCAAGGGGTGGAATCGGAGATTCAAGCTCCCCACGCAAAGTCGGGGCTCAGGAACTTGTTCCAGCAGACAGCAGTTTCTTGGCTGCTGGGAGCAAACTCCATGTGAAACCAGGCCAGACTGAGCAGCCCCGAACAGCTAAAGGGAAACAGCCACACGCCAGCCCCTGGTCACACAGCCCTGGCTCTGGGGGCTGCTCTGGTTGGACTCCTTCAGCATCTTCGCCATTATCCTCCATCTCGTTTTCTTTCGGGTTCTCACTGAGGACCAGCAGCTAGGCTGAGTGTCTTAATAATACAAAACAAAAGTGGTCCCACATCCCTCTTCTATCAACTGTACATTTTTATTTTATTTTTTATTTTGTTTGCAGTTTTTGGCCAGAGCCAGGCTCGAACCTGCCACCCCCGGTATATGGGGCCGGCACCCTACTCCTTGAACCATAGGTGCTGCCCAGCAACTGTGCATTTTTAGATCATTGATTTAAATCATGTTAAATTGTGCATTTTAAATATTGATTTGAATGGAAAGGACACTTATGACAAAAATTATTTCTGTAGAAGCAGTGGCATCTTCGCCCTTGAGTTACTGCAGGGGAACACCTTCTCTTCTGTCTGGGGTCGGAGCAGCGGGCACAGGGATTCCCAGGGCTCCTTTTTGATCTAGGGTGGGAATTAGACAGTCCTGGTCATTTCCACTGAAGGAATCTCCACCTGCATGTGGAGAGATTTCCTTTTCCGCCTGTGACAAATCATATTTCCAAACCTAGAGACTGGGTTCTTTCAAAAGGCACTTTCCACAAACGATCTCGACACAATTGAAGGGAACAGCTGACCCACTTCCCAAACCCAGATGGGCTCTGTGTTTAGATTGTAACAATGCTTTGGTGGCTTGGGTTGGCTTAGCCCCTTCGTCTACCCCATTGCTTACTGTAAACCTGTCCCTATAACTTACCCTGTGACAGCAGGTGTCATTTGGAAAGTAGGGGATGGCTTCTGAGGACTCCTGGTCTGTGCTGCTGACACAGAGAGCAAAGATCTCTTGTAGACCCACCACAGAGGGCCAGGACATCCTGAGAGCAGCCGAGATTATATTCCACCAAGTGCATCTCTTTCAAGATGAAGGAATTTTGAAGACAGGCGTCAGTCACTGTTCATTCCTTTTTTTAAACCCCCAAACCCAAATCCAGGAGTTCAGTGCTAAGACTTTGAAGAGTTCCATGAATGACCTCCCAGATCCACAGTTTTTAGCAGGACACTCCACATGCAGATGAGAGAGCTCCAGGCAGAAGAAACCACATGAATACAGATGGAGAAGCTTAAAAGAAAAGTGGAAGGGACCCGAGTTTATAATGGTGGACTGAGTCTGTGTCAAATTGCTCTCCCTTCTGGAGTCAAGAAAAGGCGTTGTAAGGGAAGAATAAAATCACAACAGCATTGGACATCAGGAAAGGGTCACATTGGAAGATCATCATGTATCTCATAAGATTTTTTTAAGGAATTCAATTATAATTCGCACTATTATAGTAAGTAAAAGATACACAGGTAAAATTTAAAGAAAAAAGTTAATCTCTCCCTACCTCTTTAACCAATGTTTACAACTTACGTGCACCTTTACAACTCATTTTTTTGTATTCACATATATATGTATACATAGATAATAGGCTGATTGGTGATAGGCAAATAGAGGTAGACAGTTTGGAGAGGGTGTGATTTGTTTATTTTCTGCTTTTGTTTTTTTGTGGGACAGAGTTTCACTCTGTCACCTTGGTGGTGAGTACCATGTTGGCACAGCTCACAGCAACCTCAGACTTTGGTCTCCAGTAATCCTCTTGCCGGAGCCTCCCAAGTAGCTGGGACCACAGGCACCCGCCTCAACACCCCGCTATTTTTAGAAAGGGGCCTCTCGGTCTTGTTTAGGTTGCTCTTGAACTCCTGAGCTCAAGCCGCCCACCCACCTTGGCCTCCCACAGTGCTAGGACTCCAGGCATGAGCCACTGCATTTTTCTATAGACATTGTCTTACACAAAATGGATTCATACTATATTATTATTATATAACTTTTTTCTTCCTTAATATATTATGTATCTCTCTTTAAGTCAATACAGACAAATCAAACTCATTCTTTTTAGATGCTGTATAGTGTTTCACAAGTCATTCCAGATGTTTCTATCATTTTGTCATAATAAACACTGAGGCAATGAATGCCCTTACACAGCCATTTTCGTGTGTTTGTACATTTATTTTGTAAGATAGGTTTACAAAGACAAGACTGCTAGGCCAGATTATACACAGTTTTATCGGCTCAGCGCCTGTGGCTCAGCGGGCTAAGGTGCTAGCCACGTAAACCTGAGCTGGTGGGTTCGAGTCCAGCCTGGGCCCGCCAAACAACAATGACGGCTGCAACCAAAAAATGTCCGGGCATTATGGCGGGTGCCTGTGGTCCCAGCTACTTGCGGGGCAGAGGCAAGAGACTCACTTGAGCCCAGGAATTGGAGGTTGCTGTGAGCTGTGATGCCACAGCACTCTATCCAGGGTGACAGCTTGAGGCTCTGTCTCAAAAAAAAAAATACACAGTTTTATCTCTATGAGTATATATATAATTCATGTATTTGTTATACAACTTGACAATTCACTCTTCAGGATCATGATAATTTACTCCTAAATATTTCAGGATGCCTTTCTAGGAATAGAAATTATCTCCTCTGGGCAGCACCTGTGGCTCAAAGGAGTAGGGCACCGGCCCCATAGACCAAAGGTGGTGAGTTCAAGCCCGGCCAAAAACTGCAAAACAAAAAAAAAAAAGAAAAGAAAAACAATTATCTCTTCCATAGCTGCAAAACTAGTATCATACCTAAGATCATTTAAAATAATTTCATAGTATCATTTAATATTTAGTTCATATTCAAATTTCTCCTGGCTGTTCTAAGAATGGCTTTTGAAATTCTCTTTTTCTAACCAGAATTCAACCTAGGTTAATGTATTGCATTGGTTTTAATATCTTGATATGTTTTAGTGAAGAAAAGTCCTGCTGCCTTTTTTCTTGAGACATCAGTGTTTAAGATGTCCAGCCAAGTTAACTTGTAGAAAGTCCCTCATTGCGGATTGATTTCCCACCATGGAATCATTTAACTTTTTTCTTTACTTCCAGTATTTCTGAAACTCAAAGGTGGGTCTAAAGTCTTTTCAAATTATACATCTCTGATAAGAAAAACCAAAGGAAATACTGATTATATGTCATGTTGTATAATAAATATGAATGTTCAATATTAATAAGTATTTTCAGAGTATTTCCCCCAAAGATTGTAGCATTGTGCACCCCACCCACGATGTCTATATCTCTGCAACTTAACTGCCCTAGAAATTATTGCTTTTTTCATTTTTGCAAATTTGATGAATTTTTCAAAACAGTATATTTTTGTTCATTTTCTTTTTCTTGAGTATTAGGGAGGTTAAACTTCTAGTCATATATCCATTGCCTACTGGCTAATTCACTTCTCTTAAATTTTTTGGTCAAAATCCTTTCTTTGCTGGGTAACATAACTCGGTAATAAAGAGAGCTTAAACTCCCAGGGACATAAAATAATAGTTTATTTCTCATTCATGTAAAACTCCAACGAGGACGTTTGGCAGGCAGCTCTCCAAAGGATAATTCAGGGATGTGGGTTCCTTCCATCTGTGCTTATACCATTTCCTGGAGCTTTGGGAGGGGAGGATGGAAAACCTGCCAGTCTTTCCTTAACCTCCTTGACATGACCTTCCATTGGTGATAGCTAGTCACGAGACATTATACATGGGGAGGGCGGGGCTGGGAAATCTGGTTTCTGATTGGACAACTGCTTTCCAGAAATGGCACGAGAATATGTGGCCTTCTCTGCCACTCATCCTTTTGCCCATTTTTCCATTGAGTTGTCTGTCTTTTTTTGTTATTGTTAATAGGATTTCTATAAATAGAAGGGTTTGCCACATGAATATACTATATAAGTATACATAGTTTTCCTGGTAGATTATTTGACTTTGAATTCTATTTATGTGGCTTTTGATATACAACTATTTTTAAATTGCATGTAATCAAATATGCATACATAAACAAAATACGCACCATATATACATAACATATAAAATCATGTTTTTATATATATTCCTTATCATGTTATATGTCTTTCCTTCATTTATTGCTTCTGTATTTCCTATCTTATTAAGAAATTACCCCCCAAAAATGTAAATATCTTGAATTTTTTTCTTTTTTTTTAGAGACAGAGTTTCACTTTGTTGTCCTCAGTAGAGTGCCATGGAGTCACAGCTCACAGCAACCTCCAACTCTTGGGCTTAAGCGATTCTCTTGCCTCAGCCTCCCGAGTACCTGGGACTCTAGGTGCCCACCTCATTGCTTGGCTATTTTTTGTTGTAGTTTGGTTGGGGCCGGACTCAAACCCACCAACCTCAGTATATGGGGCCAGGGCCCGACTCACTGAGTCACAGGCACCGCCCAGTATCTTGAATTTTTTTCTAGCATTTTTATTATTTATTTTTTTGCATTGCACCTTAATCCTTTTGGAATTTGTTTCTTTATGTGCTACAGATTAATTTCTAAGTTTTTTTTCCTTCTAATGGATAATACCCAGGTCAACATGGTTAATTTAACAACTCATTTTTGTTGACCTGACTTGAAATATCACCTTGGTGTATATTAAGTTCCCATCCATTAATCAATTAAATTTCAAATTCTATTCCCTTGCACTGATTTTTAGACATGTATTCTTCCATACGAACTATATACTGATTGTATGTAGTTCGAAAATGGGAAGTCTATTGACATTTAAGTCTATTGCATTGAAATAACTTGGAATGACTAACGATTTTTAAATTAAATCTTTCTGTGTAAGAACATGAACCATCTCTCCAATTATACACGCATTATGTTCAATAAGATTTGGCAGTTCTAGTCAGAAGCATGCTAAACCTTTCTGATAAATTTATTTCTAAAGGTGTCATAGTTTTATACGTATGAACGACATTTCAAACTTTTTAAACTTCCAACTGTTTATTCCTAGCATAAAGAAAAGGCATGAATTTTATAAATTCACTGTGTATCTGGCTATTTTATAAAATTCTCATTAATTCTAATAGCAAGCTAACTTTGATTATTGGGGAAATAGAGGCATACCACCTGAAATAGAGATACTATTATCTCTTCTGCCTACAGACCCATGGAGTCAACTATGCCCCTCTGCCTTCTAGTATATTACAAGCGACTAGTACAATTTCTCCCAGATATAACCAAAGGATGATCTCATGGGAACTAACAGAGTGAGAATTCACTCAGCACCCTGCCAGGCATGAGAGGTCCACCCCCATGACAAAAACACCTCCCATCGGGCCCCGCCTCCAGTATTAGTGATCAAATTTCAACATGAGGTTTGAAGGGGACAGATGTGCAAACTGTATCACTGACTTTATGAAACATATTTTGTCTTTCTCGTTTATGAGTACATGTCCTCAGCATCGAACATAGTGTGTAGTCCATAAGAGGGACTCAATAACTCATTGTCCAGTAGTTGGAGGACTAAGTAAGAGAGTAAGTTAGTAAATAAGAAGTTGGAGGCTGAGCACCTCACACCTGTAATCCTAGCACTCTGGGAGGCTGAGGTGGGATCATCATTTGAAGCCAGGAGTTTGAGGCTGAAGTGAGCTATGATCATGCTGCCACACTCCAACCTGCGTGACCAAGCAAGATCCCTTAAAAAAAAAAAAAAAAAAGGCCCAAGCGCAGTGGCTCATGCCTGTAATCCTAGCCCTCTGGGAGGCCAAGGCTGGTGGATTCTCTGAGCTCAGGAGTTCGAGACCAACCTGAGCAAGAGGGAGACCCCCATCTCTAAAAATAATAATAATAATAAATAGCCAGGCATTGTGGAGGGTGGCTATAGTCCCAGTTCATCAGAGAAGATTGCTTAAGCCCAAGAGTTTGATGTTGCTGTGAGCTATGATGCCACCGTACTCTACCAAGGGTCACAAAGTATCTCAAAGGTCTATCTCAAATTTTTTTTTAAAAGGCCAGATGCAGTGGCTCACACCTGTAATCCTAGCACTCTGGGAGGCCAAGGTGGTTGGATTCCTTGAGCTCAGGAGTTTGAGACCAGACTGAGCAAGAGCAAGTCCTCGTTTCTACTAAAAATAGAAAAGTTACCCACCCAGGCATCATGGCAGGAATCTATAATCCCAGCTGCTTGGGAGACTGAAGAAGAATTGCTGGACCCAGGAGTTTGAGGCGGCTATGAACCATAACACCTGGGCACTCTAAGAAAAAAAGAAGAAGAAGAAGAAGAAGGAGGAGGAGCAGAAGGAGAAGCTGGTTTGGCTCATCTGAAGAGCTAGATAGGAATAGTGATAAATCTTAAAAACTTTGAACGTCCCACTACAGCCACTGAATGTGATTTACTTGCTAATGAGTTATATCACAGGACCAATGTGAAACTTTGAGATCAATTAAGAAGTGGGTAGAGATACCAAAGGCCAAGAGACTCATTAAGAGCCTACTATATACAATGGAATTGTCCAAGACATAAGGGCCTGACCAATATAGCACTAACAGGAAGGGCAGGAGACATGATGATGATATTATCAGTTGCCCCTGGAAACTGATTCAAATTAGAAGATGACAGAATAGAGCTACAGGTTAGCCAGCAGCCAGCCAAAAACTGATCCCCAGGGGGTGGGTGGCTTTAAGAAATACTCATTTTAACACCCCAAACACAACATCCAAATGGGCATTTGAAAATAGGGGCCTAGATCTCAGAAGAAGAGTTGTAAGTAGATTTGAGAATTTAGAGGTCACTGTCCACTGAGTTGGCCCAGATCTGAAATCATGAAAGAGAATGACATTGCCAAAACGAATGAGCATAGCAAGGAGAAAAGATCAAAAAAGAGAATCTTGGAAAATGATATTTACATTTATATAGTCCTAACGTGAGAATAGTTAGAGGAAAATGAAGGAAAGCAGGGCAGTGCACAGGTGCAGAAGCTGAGCAAGGTACGATGCCAAACTATTCTAAGGACACTGTTAGAAAAAGTGTCCAGTGGGCTTGGCAATTGGAGGTCACTCTTTACTGATGATGGGGTCAAGGGGCAAGGGGGAACTCAGATGGCAAAGAGCAGACCAAAGTATTGTATTTTGCTGTGCATAGCGCACACTTTCTGCCCAAAGTTTTAAGGGGAAAATAAGAATACACATTGTACATGGTAGTACTGGTACATAAAGCTTCTTGTACCTGGGGAAGGGATTTGTGTGCTCCCACTTAATGGGTATATGGAACACCTTTTAGGTGCGGGACACAATTATAATAGGGACTGTACCTAATAAATGTAAATATTGTAACCTACTTGTTTATACCCTCACATTAACCTGAAATTAAAAAAAAAAAAAAAAAGCTTCTCAAACCTTTTATCTGTTCTCAAGTTTTGTAATTATTTATTACATCAAATTTCTTTTTCTTTTCTTTCCTTTTTTTTTTTTAAGACCGAGTCTCACTTTGTCACCCCGGGTAGAGTGCTATGGTGTCCTAACTCAGAGCAACCTCAAAATCTTGGGCTCAATAGATCCTCCTGCCTCAGCCTCTCAAATAGCTAGGACTATAGGTGCCTACCACAATGCTCAGCTAATTTTTTTCTATTTTTAATATAGATGCAGGTCTCCTTCTTGCTCAGGCTGGTCTTGAACTCAAGCAACTGAGCTCAAGCAATCCACCCATCTCGGCCTCCCAGAGGTGAAGTGTGAGCCACCATGCCCAGTCCACGTAAAATTTCTTGTGCCATAATATGTTAAAAAAAAAAATGCTATCCTTTTTAACACAAAAAGCAAGTATCTAAACAAAAACCAATAAAAATTTAGATTAAAATGAAGGATTTTTTTTCTTCCTAAAAGTTTTAGGGGAAAAAATCCTGGGTGCACATTATATACAGCAAAATGCTGTGTGTGTGGTGGTGGAAAGTGACAGCATCCTATAAAAACTGCAGAAGCAAATGAAGAGCAGGATTGGGCCAGGGGCCAAGGGTAGAAGCCAAGTTAGAAATGGTCTTGTATAGAACAGGGAGAGCTGAGTACATTTGCAGAAGGAGAAAGAGCTGTTGGAGAGATGTCAACCATGCCAGAGACACAAGAAGAGGAGGAGATAGCTAATCAAAGAGGTTGAGAAGTTACAAAGGCACAGGGATGAGAGTCAGGTGCGACCTTAACAGCCTCGGAAGGGAGCTGCTAATAGCAGTCTCTTGTCAGCACTGGTGTGTCTTGTCCACACTTCAAAGCGTAGCATCAAGAGCAAGGCTAATCCTTCCTGAACACCCAGCTTCTCTGGCTGTCCTATCTAACTTTAGAGCTGGAAAAAAAAGCAGGGAGGCCTTTAGGAAAAGCTCTTGATGAGAGTGATGGTATCTTTTCCCCGCTTTCCAGACATTCCATTCATTCTTACACTATCTTCAAGCAGAAAGCAGGAGAGGTATTGTGCTACCAGTCATGAGGACCCGAGATGGGAGCGTAGATTTGGATACTGAAATCAAAGTCAGGAAAGGGGCCCCCGTTTCCTGTTGTCCCCTACATAGCCCATATTGTTCTGCAAAACTGCAAAAGTCACTTAACCCCTTGGCATTCCATCCAGGCAAAAAGCCTTCGCAGAATGCTAAGGTGCCAACAAAAATACTTGAAGTTTCTTCAGTTTCTTGCCTATAACCTTGATATTTTTTTTCTTGAAAAATGAACCACAGTAGCCCAAGAAGCTTGGGTAAAATGAACAGATGGGCGATGAGATAAAAGATTCTAGATTTTCGTAACTAAGCCTCAAGGAATCCAAGCTTTTCCCAGTGCATAAAAATTGCCAATTATCTTTCTAAATATTAAGAATTGCCCTTAAAGACTCGTTCCTTTGAGTTAAAATAATAAAAAACTTTTGCTAAGTACTGGGGCTGTTGCAATCACTTCACATGTGTTATCTCATTTAATCCTAGCAAGAGTCCTGGGGGGAAGGGAGAACTACCTTCCATCTCATTTACAAATGAGAACACTCTGGCATGGAGAACATGGCCAGATTTTGAAGTCGCAGAGGTGGGAACTGAACTCAGATGTCTCACACCAGAGCCTGCATCCTAACCACGCGAGGAGGCAAATCTCTCAGGAGTATGGACACGTCATTTTACTTCATCATCCTGGAAAAATGCAAAACATAATTTGAAAGTTAGAATTTTATAAAGGCATCTGTACATATGGCTAGGACTCACTTATGGTATACATGAGCATGTTATTCTACCTTTATTTTTTTTTTTTAACTCAGTGAAAAATAGTGCAGATAAGTCATTTAGGCTGGAAAAGATCAAATCACTGGGTTATCTGGCACACCACCATTTCTGTCCTCTGGACATACAGGGTGGACATAAAGTTCGTGTGTAATTTAAAAAGTGTGCAATGAAAATAGCATGAGAATTTTATGGCCACCTTGTATAAAGGCAATTAAAATGAGATACAGATTTGTAAATGGGCAAAACAGAATATGGTATCCATGCCACATGCCGGCCACCTCTAGCCTCTGGATTATCATACAAGGCAGTAGATTCTTCAGATCTAGAATAATTTCAATCTCTGGAGTAGCAGCTCTCAAAGTCTGGTGTGAAGAACCCTTCTTTTTTTTTTTTTTGAGATAGGGCCTCAAGCTGTCACCCTGGATGGAGTGCTGTGGCATCACAGCTCACAGCAACCTCCAATTCCTGGGCTTAAGCAAGTCTCTTGCCTCCGCCTCCCAAGTAGCTGGGACTACAGGTGCCCGCCACAATGCCCGGCTATTTTTTTGGTTGCAGCCACCATTGTTGTTTGGCAGGCCTGGGTTGGATTCGAACTCGCCAGCTCAGATGTACATGGCTGGTGCCTTAGCTCGTTGAGCCACAGGTGCCGAGCCTGAGGAACCCTTCTGACATCCTCACTTGAGTTACTTGTTTGGAACGCAGATTCCTGGGGTCTATGCCAGACCAATTGTCCAATTTTTTTATATAGTGGATAAGAAAGGATGCAATTAGATAACCCAGGGGGTTAGGAAGCTTGGTGACCCTTAGGTACACAAAACTTGTGCCCCACTATGCCACAGACTTGTTCTGAGCATGTCACAATTAAAGAGAAATGGATAGAAATATTGTAAAGTTCAATGACGTAACAAATGGCAACCAGGAGAGGGTAAGGGAGGAAACTTAGGAGGAAATGTGTGTTTGCTAATTGCTCATCTTGTCAGTTACAGCCCAAGGTGGATGAAGCAGGAAATCCCGGTTAAGTTTACTGCCTCTACTTAAAACATGGAGCCCCAAATAAGACTATAAAGACCGGGCATAGGAGTTAAAAGAAGGAAGAGGGAGAAGAAGGGGTTGTAACAGGAGAGTTTAATAAATGTTGACAGTGACCAAAAATCTTAAATAAAAATGTATAGGGTTAAATATACTCTAGTCTAAAACATTTTGAAGGTAACCAATAGGAAAACTAAAAACACATCTATAAAATCTCCAACTTACTTGAAGAATAAAACATAAAATAGTACAAAGAAGTAACATAAACAACACCAAGAAAAAGAAACTACATATTAGATGGAAAGAAAATGAAGCTCAAGTTCAGAAGCAAACGATAGCAGAATTAAAAATATATGTTATAAGAATAAGCATAAGAACAGTTATAAACGTAAGAATATATAAGGGTAAGCATTAAAAACAGGTTCCTCTCAAAGGAGTAGGGCGCCAAAACATGATAAGCCCCAAAACATGTGACAAAGGTTAAATCCACACTCCTTTTGGAGGCATAAACTCTAAAACCAGACAATACATGATTTTCACACATAAAGAACTACTAAATGAATTAGTAGTAGCTTGTGAATTTCCATAAATTCCAATGAGTTGGAATGAGTTCCAATTTGCTTTGAAAATAAAGCCAATCAAAACAATAGTTTGGCTGAAATCACCCTTCTAAAGGCAACAATATGCTGAGAAAAAGTAACAGTCACCTGGGCATAGTGGCTTATATCTGTAATCCCAGCACTTTGGGAAATTGATTCAGGAGGATCACTTGAGGCCAGAAGTTTGAAACCAGCTTGAGCAATATAGTGAGACCTGTATCTCTATTAAGTTAAAAAATTAACCAGTCATGGTGGTGGATACCTGTATTCCCAGCTTCTCAGGAGGTGAGATGGGAGGATTGCTTTAGCCCAGGAGTCTAAAACAAACAAGAACCAAAGAAATGAAAACAAAAACAAATTTTGTCAACCTAGAATTCTATACCTAGCTAAACAATTGCATGCGGGTGAAGCTAAAGGCATTTGCAAACAAGAAAACACTCAAACAGTCAATGACTAACAGATCCTTCTTCAGAAAGAAAACTAAATTCAAAGGAAAGAGTGAGACGATGCATCCTCCCAACATAAACTCCAACTCTGTACAGTCAGGAGGAGGAGGCTGACCCAGCAAATCTTCTCATGCCCTTCTCATTAAGTATTTTGAAGCAATTATTAAATATTACCTGTCCGTTTTTATCCTTTATGAAGATATAGCTAGGAAACAACTCGGCAGATCTAGGCAAACTGGACAATTCAATCTCCTCTGAATTTCCTCACAGAAGCTATCGCAAAAATGTTAATAATGGATTCACCTGAGAAGCTTTAGAAACCTACTGATGCCCACTTGACCCCAGAGAATCTAGCCATCCATTAATTTGAGATGGGACCTAGCTGTGTGTGTGTGTGTGTGTGTGTGTATGTGAATTTATCCTGATCAATTTTTATTCTAAGAAAGAATCCCTAGTGGGTCAGTTTTATGAGTCTAGTGGGTCAGTTTTATGAGTTCATAGAGGTTGCATTGCTCCAGCTCCTTCCAACTTGCTGACCACTTACATGCCACTGTTCCTGGAGAGAGCAAAAGCCTTCCTAGTTTCAGCTTCTGTTCTCAAATTAGCCCAAGGCTCTGATGATTCTTTTGGAGTTCTGTTGTTTTCATGTCACTCAGTACCAACCCTGTTGATTTCCTTTTCTTTCTCTGCAGAGATACTATGACTTACAGCTCTTGTGGGTCTCTCCTTGGTGTGTCTGTGAGGCACCTTATCATGTAGCTTTGTTGTCAATGGGATTTTAGTTTTGCCCAGTGATTTTCAACAGGTGTGCTGTGGCATGCTGGTGTGCCGTGAGAGGATCTTAGGTATGCCATGAAAATTTTTAAAGATCATCCATTAAATTGTTTTCAAAATAAGGTCAAAGCACAGTAAGTACACTCTTCTTTTTTTTTTTTTTTTTACTCTTTTATTGATCAACATAACTTAAGTGTCCCGGGGAAGTTTAACTGTAAGTTCAAGAGTGCCACGAGAAAAAAAAAAAAGTTGAAAAACACTGGTTTTGCGATATGGGTGCTCAGTTTTAATGTAGAGTTTTGAAGATACTGAAAAACTATGCTGCTACTATTTTTCAAGACTCTCCCTTGGTTATTCTAACATGCCGGGGTGGAAACCATAGGCTGGGAGGATGTGGCCCAGGAAGTGTATTTTGGGCCTGCACAATGTCTCACTTTTAAAGGACAATGCATAAGAAAGATCCTTTTCCTCAGTCCCTAGAGGGCAAAAGTAAATGCCACAGAGGAATCCCCCCAAAACACAGAACTCAAGGACATCAAATCGAAGATGGCTGGCTCCATTGGCAGGACAAGGAACACTATTCCCACCCATGAGGATATGAAATATCTTATTTACCATTATCTCCTTTCCCTAATGGAAGGCTCTAATGTACAATCCACTTTTTTCCCCCCAGGAACATAGGCTAATACAGGGTATATCTGTCACTTGAGACTGCCCCATATATTTTGAGCATTCGCCCTCCATATTGGATAACTTCTCACACTGTGATGTCTACATTCCCAAGGAAGAATTCACAAAATTCACATCCTCAGAATCCCTTGCATCTGAGGAGCAGATACATGCCAAAGGAAAACGTGCAAACAGAAGAGAGGAACATGAAACTCTGAGGTGGGTCTCTCAGCAAGCGTGGAGGCAAGGCATTTGCTTCTGTCTGAGCAGCAGGGGCAGCGTGTGTGGCAGGTAGCTGTCTAGTAGCAGCGATAGGAGTGTTTTTGCCAGATGGGCACCTGGGGCATGATTGGGCATAATTCCTAATCTGTAACTTTAGGATTTGGCTGTTTGGTCCCCTTTGTAATGCTGTAAGCTATCTAATATCCTCATTGAATTCATTTTCTGTTTAATATAATCCAGTCAATTCCATTGTTTACAACTGAGCCTGCGTTGGAGGGAGCAATTTACCATTTAATCCTAGTGTACTCGGTAATGAGAAGCTACATCCTGACCTAACGTTATTAGCCAGAAAGACTGGAGTTGCCACTGGCTTATGTCTGTGCCTCTTAGGTAGATGTGGGCATTCTGAAGATGTAGATGTTGGTTAAGTGACTTCAGGGATCATGATGTTCTCAACTTCCCCTTCGGCCCTCTTCCATTGTGTTGGAACCCACAAGGTTTTAATTAGATTAATCCCACCTCCAGCTTCTGGCCTAGATCATGATTGGTCCAACATAATCTGACCACAGTGATTGATTTAGAGATTGTCCAATTAGAGCATAGTTTAGAACTCTTGTTATAGTTATGGGGTA
>CAUYON010202315.1:0-11854 GCA_963573935.1 Arctocebus calabarensis
ATCAATGTCTTTATATAGTGATCAAGAAAATGCCATGAAGGCTATCTGTAACAGTATGATCAAAACATTTCTGAATGTATATGAATCATGCCCTATGATTGCACCAATGTACAGAATTATGATTCAATAAAATTATAAAAACAAAACAAACAAAAAAAAACACTACCCTGTCTTGGGACTCTGACTCATAGTGACCACTATGGAATAAAATCCGGGGAGAAAACAATGCATCTTATCACATGTTATTAGCATCTAACACAGTTACATTCAAAGTCCATGATCAATTGCTAAACATCCAAACTTTGCCTCTGGGAACCAGTCCCCACACTGCCATTATGAAATACATAAATAGGCCTCAGACGCTTTGCCTTATACTCAAAAGCTCCTTCCTAAAGGATGTTGGGTTTCAAGCCACACCAGAGGTCTACAAAGTATCAGACAGGGGTGGGAACAATGAACCTCTTATACTGGGAAATGATAATAATTGCTCACATATACTGAGTATTAGCTATGCTCTAGGTACAAGTCTAACTACAACTAATAACACATTTCTTCTGTATAAAACTAAGAGAAGTCACGATTGCTATCCCTTTTACAAAAAAGGATGACAGAGGTGCAGCACATCTAATCTGCCCAAAGTCACACACAGAGAGGGATAGCAGAGAGAGGCTTTATGTTGCTGTCTGGTTTGTTCTGCCCAGGTGACTGTGAGGAAGAACATATCTCCAGAGAGGGTTTGGGGTGGCACACTTCCTATTAAACATGACCTTATTAAATGGGAATGTCTCAAGGATCCCCCCTGGTCTGCTCCTTTACTGTCGGTATACCTGAACTATTTATTAGTGTTCAAAGCATCATCGAGGTGCCTCTACTGAAGCCAGATATTTTGAAAATGCTATGAATGTCATGAGATGCAGGTGAACAATTTCCAAATACTCAACCATCTATGTGTGTTTTCCTAAAAATGACCTGAAAATTCCCTACATTTTAGGAGGCTTTCTGGTTCTCCTTTTTCACCTAGAATTCTCATATCCATCTTTCCCTCACTCTTCACAGCAAGGGATTTCTCTAATACATTGACATCTAACTACTTGAATTACTCTGACCAGAAAAATAAAATCAGTTTTCTGTAATCTGAAACAATAGGGCAACTCAAAATTTTATCCCTGGTGATTAAATTTTCCTTAATCAGCACACTTCAAACCCATTGTATGACTTCTTGCCTCTTTTTAGTGTATGTAAATTACTTTTTTTAAAAAAAAGAATGTCACTTGCCCTTAATTTAGCCAATATAGTCATTACCTTTTGGTTATATAGTATGAGTATATATATGATACATATATATAATATATATATATGTATTATATATATGTGTATAATATGCTACATATACTGAAATATGCAGGAGAATGTTGAAAACTTTTGTTTAATACCTATTCCTTTTGTTCTTAATGAGTCACCACACTATTGTCACAACAGGTTTGCCCATGAAAAGTGGGAGGCTTATGAAAGAAAAGCTAAAAGAGCAGGTATAAAGAATGCCTTGACAGTGATGCCTTACATCATCAGGAAACCCATTCATATGAAAACTACTCTGCTTAACTATTTGTCTTAGAATTAGAGATATGGGAAGTCATTTTGAAACTTGTTTTAAATTTACATATTTGATTAAAGCTAATTTGATGATCACTATTCATAACTTGAGGAACTTAAATATGAGGTGCTAAGTTCCTGGTGAAATGTATTTAAATCACATAAGATAATAGTATATTAAAATATTTTATTAAAAAGTTTTAATGAAATCAACAATTTTAAATTTGAAACAAATTGTATTTTTTTGAAATAATTTTTTATTAAATCATAACTTTGTACATTGAGGCATTTATGGATTTCAGGGTACTGCTTCAATATACAGTGTGAAATGCTTACATTGAAATTTTAAACAAGTTGTCTCTGTGTAGAATAACATATTTCTTTAATAGTTATAGTACATGATTTCAGGAAGTCTTTGTGGTAACCTCCCCAGAATTGGAGAAAGTGGTTAGGCTGAGCAAGATGGCTGAATAGAAACTTCCAGCTAACTTCCCTTTGTGTGGACAACTATTTCAACTACCTACACAACAAAGTGCCTCCAGAAGAATCATGTATCTGTTCACCAACGCAGTTTCACTAGGAGTCTTCAAGAATCACACCATTACTAGGCTTAGGGCAACCCTAGGGCTAGTTCAGCCGTGGTGATCAAAGACTCAGATTTGAACACTTACTTCCCCTTAGGTCTCAGGAAAGCCTTCTAAGGAAGGACAAGTTTAAAGAAGCCCAGACTGGGAAGTTTAGATACTTAACACTTCAATGCATAGACATTGAAGAACATCCACAAGTATCAAGGACTTACAGGAAGGCTTGACCTCACTAAACAAACTAAATAAGCTACCAGTGACCAACCCTGGAATGACAGAGATAGGAAAGCTTTCTGACAAAACTTCAGAATAACCATCCTGAAGAAGATCAAAGAACTTCAGGTCAACACAGCAAGGGAATTCTGGAGTCTATAAGTAGTTTAACAACGACATCAAAGTAATAAAAAATAAGCAGAAATTCTAGAGCTTAAGAATCAATTGTCTCATTCAGAAATTTATCATAGTCTTTCAAAAGCAGAAAAGATCCAGCAGAAGAAAGAACTCATGACTTTAAAGATAGGCCATTCACAAATATTTTCTAGCAAAGTGGAAGGATGAGGAGAGAGAGGAGAGGTGGGGAGGGAAAGCAGGAAAGGTGAAGAGGAGGTGGAAAAGAGGTGAGAAGGGTGAGGAGAAGGGAAGGGAGGAGGGAGAGTGGAAGAAGGAGGAAGGGCATTTGGTGGGATCTCACCTAATGTGCACAATGCAAGGGCTTATTTCAAAATAACTAAGTAAATTTTAAATGGCTTAGCACAACAAAATAAGTAAGGGAGGTGATGGCTGTGTTACTCAGTTTGATTTAAGCATTCCACATTGTATATCATATCATCACATTGTATCCCATAAATGTGTACAGTTATGATTTTAATAAAAAATGAGACTCTATCTCAAAAAAATTAATTAAAAAATAAAATGAGATGCTTGAAATAAGACAAAAAACACAGGTTGTTCACAAGCAGAACAGAATAAAAAGAAAATAATAAATAATGAATCACACCTACAATATCAGGAAAATAGCCTAAAAAGAGCAAATTTCACAGTTATTGATGTTGAAGATGGGATAGAGAGACTTGGGTAGAAAGTTTATTCAAACAAATAGGAAAGGGAACTTTCCAACCCTAGAGGAAGATAACAATATTCAGGTACCAGAATTTGAGAAAGGGAGTGACTCTAATGACTATATCAAAAAAATACTCCAAAATTTCTTGCTTAAATACAACAACCACTTAATGCTTGCAAATAATATAGCAATAACTGCCTCCTCTGAGTTCTTCAGATCTCATCCTGTCATGGCTGTTCTCAGCTTGGCATCTGAGAGAGCTTCACGTTCAAGTCTTGTATCTTCCTATGTGGTAGCTGATGTGATGGGCATGTGAGCTATTTTTTCTCATTATCATATATGCTCATTTATGCCTGTTCACATGGCAGTTTTCCAAGATTCCAAGAGTACATAATTTCAAATAAAATTTAATAGTAATATACTGTCCCAATTGCAAAGAAAATAGGAAATTACATAACTAGCATTTGTTATGAAAAAAACTGAGTACTCAGAGAAATAGAAATCAATATAAAAAGCCTTTCCTCATTAAATGTTCAATATCTGAAACACAGCTTCTTGTGATTTCTTTTATTTTTACATGTACAAGAATTATTCATATTTGTCTTCATCAAATATCATATGTGAAATGAACATTAATATAATAATCATAATTAAAAATAATAAAAAAAGGACAAATAACTTGGTTAAGCCTGTAACAAAAAAGAAAGAGTTCCTGTCTTTCTTCTCCCTAACAAAATAAGAACCTTATTTCTTCCACTAAATTTCTGATGGGCTTGAAATTTTATCTGGACTCAGTAAGTAGAGAAGAGAAAGACATACAAGTTTTTGAAAGAAAAATGAGTTATTAAGGTAAGAGAGGGTTGGCATTTTGAATTTGTCAAATTAAATGGGTTTTAAGGCTAGTGATTCTCTGATTTTCATTTTATTTTGAATAAATTTATGTATGAAATTAGTTTTTTACACTAAAGACTACTCCAAGTACTTTTTTTAAAAAAGATGAGTGAGAATGTTGTCAGTAAGGATTCAGAGATGATTTCCATTATTGATGTGTTAATGGGGGGAAGTACACAAAGGGTTGATAATGTTTGTGATATCTTTTTAGGCAGAACAACACCATGAACTACTGGTTGGGCAGGCACTCATCATCCCAAGTTTGACATAAGATTGTCTAGTATCTGATCTATTATTTCTAAGACTTTGGGGAAGACTACTATACTTTATCAGTTTCATCCCCTGACCCCTTTAAAAACACATTCATGATACAAAGCAGATCTTATACAAATGTCTATCTATGTGAACACATCCACACATGTCATACTATATTATCTCAGTAAAATATCTGTTAAATCTTTCATCAATATTACATTCTTTCCTCCTTCATTTTATTCATGTTCTTTTCTCCTGAATAAAACTCCTTACTTACTAGATGGCATACCCATAAGCTGATTCATTTTTCAAAGATCTTGTTCAACATACCTAAATTGTGAAAATATTTTTCTATTTTTTTAATTTTTAATTATAATTAATATGGGTGCTTAATAGCTGTATAGCCTTATAGGGCACATTTGAAGTTTTGATCCAGGCACACAACATGAATTAATATCAGAGTGAATGAAATATTCATCATATAAGGAGATCAACATTTGTTTGTATATTTTTTTTCAATTCTACTGTTAGTTATTTTCTTTTTGTTGTTGTTGTTGAGGATTCATTGAGGGTACAAATTAACCAGGTTACAATACAGGTGAAAAGCCTATAAGTGAACCTTTAAATAGTTCCATTTTGTGAAGGCAAGTTCAAAGGCTTTTGTTAAGTTAGAAAGGAAAAAGCCTGGCTAGAACTCCATATGTGGCTTAGAACCTAATCACATAGAAGTGATTAAGGGCTGAGCTTCATGGGGGCAGGCTTGCAGGCAGTTACCTGTATATCTCAGGATTTTCCAGACTACTGCCTAAAGATGATTAACTGCATCCAAATGGTCTCTTAAAGGATCAAGCATTCAAAACAATTATTTCCCCACAACTTGTTTTGTGGTTTTGTTTTTGATTATTTAGCGTAAGAATAACTTTAGTGAAGTAGCTATCAATTAATCTGATTAAACCTTAGCCCATAAGAATAGCTTTAGATAATGTTAGTAAAATGGTTATTAGTTAATCTGGTTTATCCATAGACCCATAAGTATAACGCACTAAGAGGCCTGAGGCCAAGGTTTAAGTTCATTGATTAAGTTATGTGCCTATATATGCTTTGGTGGAAGAAATAAAGTTGCTGTTTGCCTGAGCGAGCTTTCAGTCTTCCTTATTCCCTGACATTTCATCACAGACTCAACCTCTGTGTCTCCCCCCATGCAAGAAACATTCGCACAACATTTTGGCGCAGTGAGCAGTGTAAGCTTCACAAGGACAGCACGGGTCCATGTCTTGGGATCGCTTGGCTGTTCAAGCGGTTGTCAGCTTAAGGTGAGCCTGGTACTTTGAAACTGGAAGGAAGGACGTCATGCAGTTAGTACATGAGACTTCCAGCAATAGAATAAGGAAATAATTGGAAATTCTCAGCCCTTGCAGCACCAGTATGTGGCCCTGTTAAAGAATCTGTTAAAGTCTACAGTCACCACTGTTAAAACAAAAACGTTGCAAGGACTGTTTCAAGTAGTAGCTAAACATTGCTGCTGGTTTTCTCTGGAAAAGAAAAATCAGTTAAATTTAAAGATTTGGAAGAATGTAGGCAAGACTCTTAGGTATGCCCACCAGAGGGGAGAATGTATAAGTCGAGATATTTGGGCTGCCTATCATTTGGTAACTGTGGCATTGGAACCTTTACAATCTAGTTTCAATGCAGAATGTTTTGAAAATTTCCCTCCCCAGTCTCCAGAAGAGGGATAGACTATAGAAAAGCTTGTGTATGATGAACCAGAAAATCCAGAAGTTAAGAAAGAGTCAGAGAAATATCTAACCAAAAGTGACTCAGATCATACTATAACCAATTTTTCTGATAGAGAGGAGATGGCTCAAGTCAAGAAAATATTAACTCAGCATTACCAGGTTATTGAAAAACACTATTAAAAGCCTCCTAGCAATAAATATCCTCCAGTTTTACAAGGTAAGCCTTTGACTCCCACTGCTTCTCCAGGTTGCTATCCAGTGTGACCAAATCCTCCCAATCCATGATTTATTACTAAATCCTATTTTTCTGTTTATCTGGCAACTTTTACTATCATCCAAAATCCAAATCTTCCTCAGCACTGCTCCAACACACTAACGTGCAATCCACCAGTGCTTTTACTTTCCCATTACTTAGGGAGGCGCTTGAAGACAGGCAAGTACAAACTAGTCATGTTCCTATCCAATTAAAAGTCTTAAAATATTAAAAGATGCTGTTCATACTTATGGCCCTAACTTACTGTACATTATAGGGATTTTAAGATCCCACGTGCCAACCATTTACTTATTCCTGTAGATTGGGATACTTTAGCATTGGGATACTTTGAGTCCAGGACAAAACATTCAATTTAAGTCCTGGTGGTTAGAAGAGGTGAAAAGACAAGCTTGCTGTAATAAACTTGAAAATCCTCCTACTTTTAATTGTGATCAGTTAATAGGAACTGAAGCCTTTGATGGTGTAAATGTTCAAATGCAGTATTCTAATGATTTACTGGCTGAAATTCAAGAGAATTGCCTTATTGCATGGCAACATCTCGATGGAAAGGGGCAGATCAGACAATTTTTTACAAAAATATTTCAAGGAAATAATGAACCATATACTGAATTTATTGCTCATTTGCAATCAGCAATTGAGAGATTAGTGCCTGGAGAAGATGCCCCAAATATGTTGTTCCTGCAACTGGCTTTCGAAATGCTAACACTGATTACAAAAAAGCCATGGCTGGACTCAAAAATCAGGATAATGTCACCATACATTTGCATTTGTTGTGAAGTTGGATTGAGCACTTTTCAAGCTAATTTATTAGCCTCAGCCTGACCAGCAATACAAAACCTAGGTAGTATAATTCTGGGAAATTTGGTCACATTCAAAAAGAATGCTGGAAGGGTAAAAGTGAAACTAAAACTGGGACCAAGCCACTAGGCCTTTGTTGGTGTGGTAAAGGTAGACATTGGAGAAGTAGGTGTCATTCTGTTAAGGACAAAGACAGCAACATTTGCCTTCAGCCCAGGACCAGGAAAACTTCAATGCGGGGCAAGATGGAAGCCCAAGACCCAAAATTCGAGCTCTCTTCTTCAGCAGTTCCCAGTAAGCAATGGTCAGACTCAAATGCTCAAATGAATCAGAACTAGGGTCTGTTAACAAAGTTCATGTCCAGGATTTGTTTCATGCCACTCATGGAAGTACAGCCCTGGATCTCCCTATATTAACAAATGCTAATCTTAATAGTGGAGAATCTCCTAAAAAAATTACCCACTGGAATTTATGGTCCCATACCTTCAGGGACTGTAGGGCTAATACTAGGAAAAAGCAGTTTTACTATGAGAGGAATTTGTATACACCTAGTAATAACTGATAAAGATTATAAGGAAGAAATTTTAATAATAGCTTCAGCCACAAAAAATATCTAATTGTCTACAGGACGACGTGTGGCTCAAATATTAATTTTACCGTATTATAGAAGCAAAACAGCTCCTGTTACCAGGGAAGTTGGTTTTTAAAGCCCAAGAAAGCATGTCTTTTGGCATGCTTTCCTAAATGATACTCTCCCTCAATGAAGGTGACATTTGAACATAAAATTCAAATTGAAGGGCTAGTAGATACAGGAGCAGATGTCTCTATTATTACTTCTCACATGTGGCCTGAATGTTGATCAAAAGCTTGAGTAAAAGCCACTTTTGTCAGAATTGGGAATATAACTAATATTGAACAAAGTACTTTTGATTTACCTTGCAAAGGACCTGAAGGACAAACAACTCATATCTGCCCTTATGTTGCACCCATAGCTATTACTTTATGGGGCCGAGATTTGCTACAGCAATGGGGAGCCATGCTAACCATCTCCACAATTTCCAAAGCTGCTAAAAATATAATGTTTAACATGGGCTATGATCTGACTCAGTCCTGCCCTTCTAAAGAGCCTGAAGTAACTCAAATTAGCCATGATAAAACAGGCCAGAGGCTTCTTTCATTATTAGAGTATTTTTCCTAGGGGTCTCTGCCCAGCACTTCAATCTTTCCTTGTAGTGGACAACAGATAAATTGGTTTGGGGGGAGCAGTGGCCCCTTCCTCTGGTAAAATTAGAAGCACTTCATCATTTAATTGATGAGCAATTACAAGCTGGACATATCGAACCTACAACCAGTTCATGGAATTCTCCTGTATTCGTAATTAAAAAGAAATCTGGCAAATGGAGAATGTAACAGATTTAAGAAAAATTAATTCAGTCATCCATTCAATGGGTACTTTGCAACCCATGATTCCTGATCCTATTTTAATACCAAAATATTATCCCATTATAATTATTGATTTAAAGGAATGCTTTTCCACCATTCATTTACAACCTAAGGATACGGAGCACTTTGCTTTCACCGTCCCTTCCTTAAACAATGAAAGGCCCACTAGAAGTTTTCACCAGAAGGTATTGCCTCAAGGTATGCTTCATAGCCCCACCTTGGGTCAACTGTTTGTGGATCAACCTTTAAAAGAACTTAGGAAATCTTTTCCAGAAGCCATGTGTTTACACTATATGGATGACATATTATTAGCTCATTCTTGTAACTATACAAATTAGCATGTTCGTTCCAAAGTTAAGGAATATGATCTTCAATTGACAACAGACAAAGTTCAAACCAAAGAACCTTGGGAGTATTTAGGATATTGCCTTAGTGCTCAAAATATTTTTCCTCAAAAAGTACAGAGTAGAAGAGACTCTCTTGGAACTTTAAATGATTTTCAAAAATTATTATGAGATATTAATTGGATGGAGCCAACTTTAAGAATCCCAACTTATTCTCTTATTCATTTATTTTCCAATTGGAAAGAGGATCCTGATTTTCACAGCCCTAGACAGCTTACTCCTGAAGCTGAAAAATAATTACAGTGGCTTGAGGAACATATTCAGGATGCTCAATTAAATCAAATCTCTCAAATCAATAATTCTTATATCTTTGTTTTTCCATCAATGCACTCTCCTACAGGATTGATTGTGCAAGAAACTCCTTTTGTTGAATGGTGCTTTTTACATAATAAAGCATCTAAAAAGAGTGAAAAATATAGACAAAAAATGGCTTTTATAATATTGAAAGAAAGGCGACATTTAAGACAATTAATACAGAGAGATCCTGAAAAAAATTGTTCCTTTAACCAATAATGAAATTTCTGATTTATTTATGCTAAATACTAAATGGCAAATTACATTTTCAGATTATGATGGAATAAGAGATAATCATTTTCCTCCAGATAAAAGAATTCAGTTCCTTAAAAATAATTCTTGGATTTTGCCTAAAATAGTAAAATCAGAACCGATCCTGCATGCAGAAACGTTTTATATGGATGCAAATAAAATGGGAATATCTGGATATCTAGGCCCTAATATTCGTAAAGTACAACAATCTCCTTATTCATCAGTGCAGAAAGCAGAATTATTTTCTATTATTTTACTTTTAACAGATTTTCCTGATCAAGTTCTCAACATGTGTCTGACTCACAGTATAGTAATCATACTGTACAAACTATGGAAACTGTTACTTTGTCATTTAATTCACAAGAACTTACTTTGTTTTCATCCTTTCAGCAATTAATTAGAAATAGATCTTATCCTATATATTACTTA
This sequence comes from Arctocebus calabarensis, assembly GCA_963573935.1. Classification (NCBI taxonomy): domain Eukaryota; kingdom Metazoa; phylum Chordata; class Mammalia; order Primates; family Lorisidae; genus Arctocebus; species Arctocebus calabarensis. The sequence continues at coordinate 10,014 of CAUYON010202315.1, forward strand.
TGTCAGATCTCACTCCAATTTACCAGGACCAATTTCATTGGGCAATTAAACTATTGATCAGTTAGTAGAATCAGTTTTATCTGCTCAACATGAGCATTCATTACATCATACTAATGCTCAAGCTTTAAAAAGAAGACATCACATTTATTGGCATACTGCAAGAGCTATATAATATGTTCTTGCTCTACTTGCCAACCCTTAACAGCTACACATTTACCTATTGTAGTTAATCCTAGAGGATTTTTGTCTAATCAGTTAAGGCAAATGGATGTTACTCAGTTTCAAGAATTTGGAAAATTAAAATATATCCATCATTCTGTAGATATTTATTCTCAATTTTCATGGGCTTCAGCAATGACATCTGAAAAAGCTGCTGCTGTAATTTCTAATTTATTAGAAGCTTTTTTGTCATGGGTAAACCTTTGACTATAAAAACAGATAATGATTCTGCTTATATTTCTAGCAAACGTTAAGCTTTTTTAAAATTACATAATATAAAACATATTACAGAAATTCCTGGTAACTGTACAGGACAAGCCATCATTGAGAGATAAAATTTACCTTAAAAGAAATGCTGTTAAAATTAAAGAAAGAATGAGAACAGTATAATATCACCCAGAGAAATAGATTATCTTCAGCTCTTTTTACTTTAAATTTTTTGAATATGAATGACAAAAGTGTGATTCCAGATCATAAGCATTAGGTTAAAATTACTTCCCCGCAATTAAATAAGCTATTTTTTTATAAGGACACTCTAACAAACTCATGGACCTCAGCACATGTCATACGTTGGGGAAGAGGCTATGCTTATATTTCTCCAGGAAATACTAAACTTTGGGTACCAGATACAAACTTAAAACTCCAACATGGCTCCCCAGACACACACCCAGAAATTGGAGAAAAAAATGATGTCCTGCTTGAACAGACTAAAACTGACAGTGACGTGGAAGGAGAGATGATCACTACTTCTTTGGACGAAGGAAGCCACCCCAATGACTAGGGATCAGGTAAAGAAATTGTGCCATCAAGTGGAGAAACTGGGAAATTACACCCACCAGCAGATGAATGCCTCCAATCTATTTCTGGCAATGATGGCCCTTCGTCTGTCCAGACTCAAAGACAAAAATATGAATATTAAACTTATATTCCTAACCCTCCTTTACTTCGAGGTATTAGTTGGTTAGAACCTACTGTTCCTATTTATGTTAATGATTCTTCTATGACACCAGAGGGCCATTCGGGCCTAATGAAGAAGGCATGGTAATTTCTAATTATACTATTGGAGTGATTGGTCCTCCCATATGTCTTGGAGACCACTCTCACTGCCTTAACATATCTATTCAAATGTGGGATAGTTTGTATAAATATAAGCCTGAGAACAAAGAACAAATACCTGAAATGCTTATGTCAAGGTCCATATTGATAAGATCTCTTCCAATCCAGAATTGCCACCTTATAAAATGCATATGCTTTCAGAAATTCAGGAATGAGTACATTGAATCAAATGTGAAGGAGGTTTTACACATATATTTATTAATACCACAGGTGGAGAAGTCACGGATTGGGGACCTATGACTTACTTAAGATCAAACTTGGAACCAGCTTTGTCTTTAAAAATTTTTATATGAGTGTAGTGTCAGCTTCAGCTTCTGAGTATATGTCATGGATGAATGGAGGGTTTTTGCTGCCATTACCTGGAATTGCCTCATATCCTAAACAAATGCATTTGTGGAAAATTGCCGTAGCTTTACAACCTCTTAAAGTTTGGACTGGAGGATTATTCTTCCATAACAACCTCCAAGAATATAAAATAAAGTTTGTGGTGAATGACACTAAGTATA
>CAUYON010202316.1:0-13996 GCA_963573935.1 Arctocebus calabarensis
TCCATGATAGAATGCGCATGCTCCTGACTGCCTTCTCCTCCAGACTAATACAAGGCTGATCGCGTGCCTATCAACACCACAGGTGTAGAGACTGCCAATTCACCACTGCTCTCATCTCGCGAGCTCTCTTGCTTGTTAGGACTAAATCCCTCTCCATGCCCTTTCCACCCAGGTGTTCCATTATTGAGCTATACAGGTATTTCTTATAACTCTCACTCCTTCTAACCATAGGCTATATGGGCTGCAACAGTCAGAAATAAAATAATGCATTTTCTGTTCCTCATAATACCAAAGGAATGAGAAGGAAGAATTGCCTTGCATAATTATAAACTACAAAAGTAGGAAGTTACAGATTTACCCATTTACTACATAATCCAAAACTTTATTTGTGGATAAACAGCCTATACTGTTGTTCTGTGTGCCATTTATATAGATTCATTTTGAAAAAGAAATGTTTGCTGACAGAATACTAAAACTTCTGCTTTTGAAAATTTTTAAAAAAATAAATAATTAAATAATTCAGATTATGATCATTAAGGAGTATCAAAGCATGATGGAATAAATCCCTATTCTCAATCATTTCTGATACCTATGGAGAGATTTAGGGGTGTGAATTTCCATGGCTCACTCTTTGTTGCACCTCTCCTAGAACCCGGAACCTAGCGTGTTCTCTCCAACACAGGGATGATCAAAAAAGGTCTGCTGAGTGACTGATTTGGGTCCCTCAACATACCAAAAAAAAATTATTTCCTGATGAGGTTTGTATTTCAGATCCAAATTAGACAAACTAGATTATTTTTTTTCAAAAGTAGTGATCATGGCTTGGTGCCTGTGGCTCAAGTGGCTAAGGCGCCAGCCACGTACACCTGAGCTGGCGGGTTCGAATCCAGCCCGGGCCCGCCAAACAACAATGACGGCTGTAGCCAAAAAATGGCCGGGTATTGTGGCGAGCGCCTGTGGTCCCAGCTACTTGGGAGGCGGAGGCAGGAGACTCACTTGAGCCCAGGAATTGGAGGTTGCTGTGAGCTGTGATGCCACAGCACTCTATTCAGGGTGATAGCTTGAGGCTCTGTCTGAAAAAAAAAATAGTGATCATTTACCTTGTTGTAAATAAATCTAGAATGTCATGTCATCAAAGAAACATTTTTGGTTCTAGGGGTAAAGAGTCAAAATAAATAGATGAAAGAAAGAACACCCTAAGAAGACATCTTAGTCTTAATAAAGCTTAACTCCTTTAAGCTTAATAAATGGCCACTTTAAGAAAAGCTATGAAATGAAATTGCTGCATAAATGAGACTTTATATGTCAAATTCCAGCCAGTAGTTGACAACACTTTCAATCCAATGTTAACAATTTGAAATACATTAGAATAACTTTATAAATTAATACCATAGCTAGGAAAAGCTCAGCCCCATAATCATTCTCCTCTCAAAATATTCTATTCCATCTTTTTTATAAGCACTTTATATGGAAATATGGTATGTTGTTTCTGCTAAGCAAACTAGTTTAAGAGGCAATAAATGGATTTATTAAATAATTAGCATGCAGATAGAGGAAAGCCATATGAATTGCAGAAGATCTAAAATTGTTATTGGGAGCAAAGTGATATTCATATTTTTTAAACTGTATCAGAAATTGCAGATGCCAGGCACATTGACAATAATAGTACAATTCAGTCATGGATTAGATACGGACATGGTGTTAGCATTTTAGTGTAAGAGTAATTTGGGTAATATAAATGTGAACAAACCTTTGAGGATTTAGAATGGCTAGATAAGGCATAAAACGTATCTTTGCTACAGCAGGGTAACAGAATCATTTTAGGAAAAGGATATATAATGTAGATTATTTATGACCCGAGAGAAAACTTCATGACACACAGAAGACTTTTACTAATAAAAATGGAGATGATGAGACACGTGTTTATTAAATGCCCAGAGGGTAGCAAGTATGATATTGGACATATAAAAAGGCCAAATGCTTCTCTCTCAGTCCAAAGAAAGAAATATCACAGTGTCCCTAAAGATAGAGTGTAAGGCAGTGAATTTTGCTTTAATAAAAGGTGCAGTTGGCAAACAATGGAAATGAATGACCAAGTAAGTTAGTGACCAAATTGGCACTTGTATTACAACCACAGACAAGTTCTGTGTGTCTCAAAGCAAAACAAATAAGCAGGAAACTTTAGAGGTTTGGGATAACAGCCAAATTGTTATTTGTTTATGTCTTCCTTCAGAATAGCCGTGTGGGAAGAAATGTGAAAATAAAATGATAAGCTGACGTTTTAGAGATGAAAGGAGATAATTATCTCAAAGTGCTTTCTAGGTAACAAGCTACTATATAAAAGGTAGATGTGACTGTAATACAACTTTGTGATTTCCAAAGTGCTTTCAGATTCCTGTTCTCATTTGAACCAAGAGTTTTCATGCATCTGTTATTTCCTCTGATACTCAAAATGTTAATCATTCCCAGGGCAAACAGAGATTCCAAGAGAATTAATGACTTGCCTATGGGCAGGTAAGCCAGGGAATTGGTAGCTACAGAATGTTTACTTGGAATTTGATAGAGTTTGTATTGAATCTATAGATGAAGCCAGAAGAACATCTTAACAATATTGAATCTTTAAAAATCCATAAACATAAAATGTCTATTTATATACCTTTTTGAAAATTATTTCATCAGTGCTTTGTATTTCCATATACAGATCCACACATATTTTGTACATTTATACCCAAATACTTCACTTTTTAGTGCTTTTGCAAATGCTATTTTTTAAAAATGTCAAATGTTGATTCCCAGTTTTTCATTGCTGGTATACAGCAATGCAATTAACTTTTCTATGCTGTCCTTGCACCCCCTTGAATCCTACAACTTTACTAAACCACTTATCAGTTATAGAAACTTTCTTTTATACATTTCTTGGTACTTTTATGCAAACAATCATGTAATATGTAAATAGTTTTTTTTCTTTTCCATTGTGTGTGTATAGATATATATTATTATTATTATTTTGCTTTTTCTTGCCTTATTACACCAGCTAGGTCTTTCATTTTTAAGTAAAAAAGCTACTTTCTTTTATTCAGAGTCCTGGAATCAATTTTCAAGCATATCAGCAAGGTTTTAAATAGTTACTAGGTGATAAGAGACTAATTACTCAAACAGGCTCTGATATTTCTTCTATTTCTTAAAAGAATTTGTATTGTTGGGTGACACCTGTGGCTCAAAGGAGTAGAGTGCCAGCCCCATATGCCAGAGGTGGTGGGTTCAAACCTAGTCCCGGCCAAAAACTGCAAAAAGGAAAAAAAAAAAAAAAGGTGGTGCCTGTGGCTCAGTCAGTAAGGCACCGGCCCTATATACCGAGGGTGGCGAGTTCAAACCCAACCGTGGGCCGAACTGCAACAAAAAAATAGCCAGGCATTCTGGCGGGTGCCTGTTGAGTTGCTAAGGCAAAATAATCACTGAAGCCCAGGTGTTGGAGGTTGGTGTGAACTGTGTGATGCCACGGCACTCTACCGAGGGCCATAAAATGAGACTCTGTCTCTACAAAAAAAAAAAAAAAAACTACTTAAAGAATTTGCATTGTTGGCAATGCTATTTCGCAGTTAGGCAAGCACTTACTGTAAAGTCTGTTCTCTGAATTAGACAGAGGAAACTTACAGATTTTTCAGAAGTTAATGTGGCATTACAGTGATATTACATTTTCAAATATATCAGGTGACAATGAAGAATATCTGTTATCCCATTTTGTGCTTGAGATAACTCAGAGAGGTCAGTATTACTAGCTTATTTGCATATAGGAAACCAGAATTCAGATAACAAAATGTTCTACCCACACTTACATGGCCTTATGACTCTTCATATAATGTCGTAAAAATAATCTATCTATTTACAGATCCTGATTTATGAGTTAGGGAAGACCTGGCCTCTTCTGTTAAGTGCTGAGACCAGTTTCTGCTATGTGGTGGCTTTACATATTGTTTTATTGGTGTTCGAGAGTTGGAATAAAAGTTTCTGGCAGACTGTCCTCTTACTTTTGTGTAATCAGCTGCACACCAGGAAGTTGTACTTTCTCTGACACCTTGTCCCTTTAAACATAACACTGTAAGTACCCAGTTCTTTGATAGCTGAGCAGATAAATGGTTACCACTAAGTTATTTCCTTGCCCTACCACTCCATGGTTCTGACAGCACAGAAAGTTCAAGGGTACAGAAATGTTTATGATGCATGAGGCTTTCAAACACAGAGTCTAGGGACCCTAGGGTTAGGCTTGATCTTGCTAACAGGCATAGAAAATGCTCCATTTCCATTCAGGAAACCTCCAGACGTCCTCTGGGTTACTTTGTGTATGATTGATGTATTTGCTTTAAATAGTTATCCAAGTGTGTCTCTTTATGGAAAAAGCCATCACAGATCCCACTTCTTTTGTATTCTGACTGCCATTTTTTTTCACTTTTAGGGCAGCGATTCTCACTACTTTATAATGGAAATATTTGTGGTTCACAGCTTCTCCCTACCCCTGCCCCCTAACAGGCTGTGTGCTTCCTAAGGACAGGGTCTTTGTCTTATTGATCATTGTATCACCACTGTTGAGGACAGGGCTTAGAAACAGAGTGGGCACTGAATAAATATTTTCATGAAATTGAAGAGTACTTTTTATTTTTGGTTCTAGATGTATAGCAACAAAATGTCCTTTTCATTTATTTCATTATTAGGCTTGCTTTCTGATTGGTTAAGCAGAGGATGGTATGAGACTTGGATAGTACACACCTCACAGCTATACATCTTGCTACCCTGCAGAGAGGAGTAAAATTTCAAGCATTTTCCTTGATTCTTCAGTCAAGTTGTCTCTTATGGGGACAAACTTCTCAAAATTCACTGGACCATATAGTCTAGGTGTTCCATATGCTCACAATATAAAAAGGATTGTCCCTTCCCTCAAGGAATCTATAGTCGAGATAGATAATAAGAAAATAATCCAGTAAATAAAAAAAAATAAGCAAAAATACAATTACAGGCTATTAAGGAAAACATTAAACAAGGTGGTACGTCTGAGTATGATAGAGTAGAAGGGTAATTTTTGGGGAAAGAAATTCTCAGGAACGATCTCTCTGAAAACATGAAAATTGTCTTATGATCTGCATGATCAGGTAAAAGCCTGGAATTTCTCAAGCCACATGAAGACTTGAGAAAAGAGCACTCCAGGACTGGGGATCAGCAAGAATAAAAAGATGCCAAGGTGAGAAAGATACGTGCTTCTTTGAACAATAGAAAGGAGTCCAGTGTGCTTGAAATGAGATGAGAAGTATAAGATGAGATTAAACATTGCAGAGGCCCGATCCTAAGGAAGCCATCCATGTACCCAATGAGAAGAAGTGGCAATTGTATTCTCAGTGTGATGGAAAGCCACAGACGGATTTTAAGTAGGAGAATGATATAATCTGATTTATGTTTTGGAATTAACTGCTGTTTGAGGACTAAACTCCTGGGTGTGAAGGGCAAGGTTAAAACACAAATATCAATTAGAAAGGTGATCAGAGATGATTTTAACTTGAAATAAACTGGTAGCAGTAAGGATGGAAAGAGGCGCATGGCTTTGGGGATGTGTTTTGAAGTAGGTTGGCAAAACTGGCTGATAGATTGCAGATGGATGACTAGAGAATGAAACAATCAAGGACGACATTTCAGTTTTGGTTTGAGTAACTGGGGGGATGATAGTACCATTTGCTAGGATATGAATATTTGAAGGGTCAGGAGAAAACTTCTAAATACAGATCAAAAATGTTTTCACATAGTAAATGAGAAAATCTCATGAATGTGATGTCAATCAGGTTCATGAAAATATCTCAGATTGTATGTGAAGCCCGCACACTGTACCCCATGAGTGAATTAATGTACACAGCTATGATTCAATAAAAAAATAAAATAAATAAAAATAAATAAATGAAAGACTGAGGAATGAGCAAGCACTGGTTATAGAGTGGAGAATTATTGAGATCTTGGGTCATATTACATTCGTATCATAGTAGACAATTATATGGAAACATTGAGAATAAAACACTCTTGGATCCAGAGCAGAGTAAGTAGGCCGAATAGAAACCTCCAGCTATTTTCCCTCTTCATGAACATTAAACTCAACAACTACTGGCCTTCAGAAGAAAAATCAGGTGAGTGAGGATACTACCTGGTTTTAACATTATATCAAGGAAAAAGGCACTGAGTAGGGCAGCACCTGTGGCTCAAAGGAGTAGGGCACTGGCACCATATACCAGAGGTTGTGGGTTCAAACCCAACCCCGACCAAAAAAAAAAAAAAAAGGCACTGAATAGGGCAGAAGAGACAATCTTACATTGCCTCTACCAACACCCAGAATTGCCACACCAGCACTCCATGTGCAAAGAGAATCTGTGTGCCTGGGGAAGGGAGAGTGACATGACTGTGGGACTTTGAATTGAAACTCAGGGCTGCCCTGGCACAAAGGAATGCAGAGAGGAAAAGATGTGAACAAAAGTTTTTTGAAATAAGTTAGACTAATGGCTAACAAACATATGAAGACAGGCTCAGTATTTCTAATTATCAAGGAAATGCCAATTAAAACTATTAAATACTACTCTACCCCTATCAGAATTGTTATTATTCAGAAGTCAAAAAACAATATGTGAAACATAACAGTGCCAGAGGAAATTAAAAAGCCTAATTAACTTCTTATCTTCATTGTATACATAATACTACATCAAAATCCATATTAGAACCAGATGCCGTGGCTCACACCTGAAATCCTAGAATTCTGGGAGACTGAGGTGGAAGGATTGCTTGAGCTCAGGAATTGAAAACCAGCCTGAGCAAAGCGAGGCCCCATCTCTACTAAAAATGGAAAAATTAGCCAAGCATGGTGGCAGGCACCTGTAGTGCCAGCTACTCGGGAGGCTGAGGCAGGAGGATCACTTGAGCCCAGGAATTTGAGGTTGCTGTGAACTAGGCTGACTCCTAGGTTTGGGCTCAAATAAAAGCTGCCTTATCCCCTTATGGAGTAAAATATACAAACTATTTTTAATAAAAACTCTCCTCTTTTCTTTAAAAAAAAAAAAAACTTTGTGATGGCAAATTACACAAATAATCATCAAATCCATAAAAGTAAATTGATAGATTGGACTTCAAAAACATTTTTTTTAATCTCTCCAAAAAACAACATTGTTAAGAGGTCAAAGCTTGGGAGAAGATAATTGAAAATTACATAGCCAATCAAGAACATGTATCCAATTTATACAACAAACTCTCAAAACTCAACAATGAGAAAACAGCTCAATAAAATATGTGAAAAATATTTTCACTTGTGTCTTCAAATAAGATACATGAGTGGCAAATAAACAGATGTAAAGATGCCCAACATAGTCATTTGGAAAATACAGATTAAAACCACTATGATATGCCACTGCATATTTACCTAATGGCTAAAATCAAAGTGGTTGACCGCGCTAAGTACTGGGAAACGTAATCTTTTCACTTTTCCATTCCTAATACCACTCTAGCTCAGATCCCCATAAGCTCTTGTCTTTACTCTTAACGTTGTTCCCTGACAAGTCTGTCCATTTTATTCCTGCCATCCTCCAATTGTTCCCCATGCTGCAACCAGAGTCATTCTCATAACATACAAACCTTATTATCTCACTCTCCTGCTTAATAGTTTTTAAATAACATTTTTATTCAGATATAATTAACACACTCCACAATTCACCCATTTAAAGTATACAGTTCAAGACTAAACTTTCAGAGATCACTTGTATAGTTTGCTCGTTTGTTACTAGAGTCATTTCCCTGACTGTGTAGAAGAGAGAGAAAGTGAATGTGACAGAGAGAGGAAAGAAATGGATGAAAGAAAGAAAAGAAAGGAGAGAAAGAGAGTGAGAGACAGAGAGAGAGAGAAACCTCCTTAACATTTTTAATTGACCCTCACGCCACTTTCAGGACAGTTCATACTCCTTAGTGTAGTTGTAATGACCTTTTCATGATCTGTCCTTTACCTATTTGTCCATACTCATCTTGTGCCACTCTCTTCCTTTGTCAATCATTTCCACCCACACTCTCTTCTCTCCGCTTATTTTTTTAAAACTGTATCATATACTTCCTTCCCCTTATGTATCTCATTTCTTTTAAATCTCTCCAAAAGCCACATCGTTAGGAGAATGTAAGGACAAGTCAAAGCCTGGGAGACGATAATTAGAACATCAGACAAAACCACATGCTGTATTTTCACAGTTCTGAGCACACGATTTCACTTTAGACCCCCGTGTCCTTTACAAATCTAAACTGCTCACTCTCTCTGCAGTGGCCTTTCTCCTCCTGGCCAACTTCTATTTGTCAAGAGTTTGCAACAGCTTCATTTCTTCTGTAACTCAGTCATCCAAGTGTCATCTCTCCTGTGTTACTGAAACAGTTCACATTTCCTTAGTCTTTAATGACGCTGCTGTTATATTATGAAAACCAATTCACCTATCTACCTCTTCTACTACTGTGAGCCCATTAATAGTAGGAATTGTGACTTTTTATAGGTACTGCCTACCATGCTGCCTAATTCATGGAAGGTGATCAGTCAATATTTGAGAAAGACAAAATGTTCTTAAACATAATTTCATTTACACCTACTCTAAAACATTCTTTCCTTTTTATGCCTAGGACGTCGTGTTAACATGATGTGTGATTTACAGAGATACTAGCACGCAATAGAGGCTTAATTTTTTTATGGTGTCCAAATAGAAAAGGACCATCAAGTGTCATCTAACAACTTGCCCACTCCCTATGTCTTGGCACTGAGCACAATGGCACGTTTAAATAATTGAAAATTTAATGAAAACAAAAGAGGTCTCAGATCTGTGGCCTCTTTACCGTAGGAGGTGAAGGGCAGACCCAGGGATCATTTCAAGGTGAAGTTTTTGTATTTCCTTGTTTTCCCTTTACTTTCTTTTTATCCAAACTGCTTGTATTTTTTACGCTTACTGGCATCACGACAGTCATGTTTACACAGGTAGAAAAGAGGGGGTTAAGCCTTCCTTCTCCCTATTTGGGAATTTTCATAGAGTCTCAGCTTCCAGTTTCTCTTGCTATCTATTTTCCAACACCTCAATCGTTTACAAAATGCCTGCACATTTATACTGAGGAAGTTACATAAGAAGAAAGGCTGGGTGCTGGAAAGCCAAGACATTTTTAGAGGCACAGCATGATGTTGTGAAATATTTACAGCTTCCCTGTAGCCCTGAACTAATGATTGTTTTTCCCAGAAAACTTCTGGATTTTTGTCATAGTCACATATCACCTTCAAAAAACTACCTTAGTAGTCCTCTGAGGAGATCCACCTTACTCTCCCTGAAATGTTTGCAGGTTTATGACTTGTGTTTTTAACATAAATACGGCTTCTGAAATCATTGTGATTTAGGTTTACTAAAACCGAAATGGATGGTCCTCCCTAAAGTTCATATTATGAACTTAATGGTTCCAGATGCTCCTCCCAGCTTCAGTGGAGCTTCTTAGGCAATAATCATATGACCCATGCCAAAATTTGCATTCCCTGCATGCCACTCAGGTCCATTGAAAAATCTTCTTTGAAACAGACATGAGAGTTGAAGATAAGAGATTGGAGGGCGGAAGGAGGAGTTTGCTTATTTCCAGAAGTTCTGATATGCGTGGAAAACTGGAACTAAGAGACAGAATTAAAAGTCAAGTAAACTTTGCCTCAGTATAAGAATATGCTTTCTAATACTCAAACTGAAATAAGACCTGGTATGCTTTCTTAAAAATAATGACAGCTTCATGTTTGTTTTTTTTTTAATCTAGGAGAGTGTCAGAGATAGCATTCTAGCCCAAAGTGGGTGGCTAAGGGATTTGATTGCATGCTACATTTGTATAGAAACTGATCTAAATTGTGTAAACATCGCTTGTTCCTATAAGTGAATTAGGGAAAGATGGGAGACAAGGGGGAAAGTCAAAGGCCTCAAGCCACACTTTTAGATGGCTGCTGCCCAAGGGGCAGTGCATTTTCCATAATGGAAATAATTGAACTTATTGGTAAAATTATTAGAGATATTCATGCTTAGAGTTGATTCTATTCTTCTGAATTTCTATGAATTGGCTTTGTAACAAAGCACCTTGAATCTCTCTTGCTTCACAATATAAATTCTAAATATAACTCTTTTTTTTCTTTTTTTTTTAAATTAAATCATGGCTGTGCACATTAATGCAATCATAGGGTACAATGTACAATGTGCTGGATTCATATACAATTCTACCATTTTCGGGAGGGAGAGATATGGAAGTTTCACTTTCTGCCATTGGTGAATTTACACAAAATCCTCAAATGACATAAATAAGGCAGGCGGTTCTGGTTCTGTTTTACATAAGTGGTCTAAGGTTATACATTTTAACATTTAATACAGGTACTATTTTATAGAAAAAGAACGCAAAGTTTAGGCGGCCTAAAATTTCATGTTTAACTACTGGTAGAACCAAGTAAGATAATGGTCACTATTTCTGTTATTTTTTTTTCTACCAGACAAATTTGTTACCTATCCACAACTGAGTTTCTAGGTAGAGTTCCAGCATTTAACCACCTCAACGACAGCTAACATTAAAGATAATCTCTATTTCTCATCTTTTTTTTTTTTAGAGACAGAGTCACACTTTGCCGCCCTCAGTAGAGTAATGTGGCATCACAGCTCACAGCAACTTCCAACTCCTGGGCTTAGGCGATTCTCTTGCCTCAACTTCCCGAGTAGCTGGGACTACAGGTGCCCGCCACAACGCCCGGCTATTTTTTTGTTGCAGTTTGGCCAGAGCCAGGTTCGAACCCGCCATCCTCAGTATACGGGGCCAGCGCCCTACTCACTGAGCCACAGGTGCTGCCCTTATTTTTTAAATATTTAAATTAATGTTTGGTTCACATATTAGTTTATACATTCATTATAGGCATTACACATTATTCTCGTGACAATACACAGATACACACACACACACACTCTCACCTCTAAGACTTCTGCATCAAAAGTTCAAAATATCTCAGATTGAAGCCCACACACTGTACTCCATGATTGAATTATTGTACACAGCTATGATTCAATAAAAATAATCTAAATAATTAAAAATAAAAGTTCATAGTTACCATAGGCTGTAAACGAAACTACAAAATAACCAGCGACACAGCAAGCAGCTGAGTTTCAGGTGCAAAAAGCAGGTCTGCTTCTTTATAAAGGTGTATGGACACTAGGGCTAAGGCTCCACCTTTTCTTCCTGAAAAAACTACACCATCCCTCAATCAACTCCCAGCAGCTGAAGCATTCAACATATAAAACATGAAAATCATGGAAGGTTTTAAACTTTTTCTTGAGAGAAACAGAAAACATATGCAAACGTAGGGAGAATGAAACTCATACCCCCATCACCCAGCTTCAAACTCTATTAAGTCATGACCAATCCTGTTTCATTTACACTGTACAATATGAGTTTTTTATTCCTGAATAGCAAATTATCAATACTCTTAAAGATAATATATTTTTTTAGACCTAGTCTCACTCTGTATAGTGCTGTAGCATCAAGGCTCACAGCAGCCTCAAATTCTTGAGGTCAAGAGATCCTCCTGCCTCAGCCTCCCTAGTAGCTGGGACTACAGGCACCCTCCACAACACCCAGCTATTTTTAGAGATGGGGTCTTGCTCTGGTTCAGGCTGGTCTCAAATTCCTGAGCTCAGGCAATCCACTCGCCTCAGCCTCCCAGAGTGCTAGGATTATGGGTGTAAGCCACCGCATCCGGACTTAACGGTAAATTATTATCTCACAGAAAGTCAGAAGTCTAGCACAGTGTAACTGGATTCTTTGCTCATACTTTTAGTAGGCTGAAAGGTATTACTTGGGTAGCAATCTCATGTGGGGCTGGAGGTCTTCTGCTAGGCTCATGTGATTTGGGACACAATTCAGTACCTGTGGTTACAGGAGTAGTGTACCAATATTCTTTCTGGCTGTCAGGCAGGGTCCACTCTCAGCTCCTAGAGACCACAGTCAAGTCCTTGGCATGTGGACCCCCATGGCATAGGTATTTGCTTCTTCAAGTACAGACTGCTGCTGCTCTTTTCATTGTAATCCTGATTAGGTCAGGCCCACCCAGGAAGATCTTTCTTTTAATTAACACAGAATCAGCTGTTTAGGTATTTTAATTACATCTTAAAAGTGCTGTATGCATATAATATAATAGATTCATGAGAGTAATATCCTATTATATTCATAGTTCTCACCCATACTCAAGGGAAAGAACTTATACATTGCACGTGACTGGGGGTGAGACTCGTAGGGGACTAACATAGAATTTTGCCCACCCACCCATCCAGATTATGTTGAACCAAATCCCTGACAAAATATCATTTAATTAGTAAATATTTATGTGTATCTAGAAAATGCAAACAATAGCTTTTTTTGTACATATGCAAGGGTGTGTTTGATAAACAATAGCTTTTAAACATAACCACATGCCATTATGATACTTATAATAATTCATTAATATTATCAGAGTCATAGTCAGTGTTCAAACTTTTGCTATTACTTCATTATTTTTAAAGTTTGTTCACATGAGGATCCCAATAAAACTTCAAATATTGAAGTAGGCTGATCTGTCTCTGAAATCTTTTTAACTCTCCAGGTTCCTCCATCTTTTTTTCTTTACAATCTATTTATTAAATAAACATGAAAATTTGTCATATAAATTTGCCAAACTGTATTTTTTATTATTAAACTTTTTTTTGTATAAATTTTTTTTTTTTTTTGGCCAGGGCTGGATTTGAACCCACCTGCCACCTCCGGCATTTGGGGATTCTGAGATAATTATAGATTCACATGCAGTTGAAGAAATAACAAGAGGACTACCAGGCACTATTGACCCAGTTTCTCCAATAATAACATTTTCCAAAACTATTGCACAATATATAGTCAAGATGCAGAATATTCATTTACATTATCACAAGAATTCTATCATGTTGACTTTTACAATTATATCCACTTCCCTCCTGCCCCATTCCTCCTTAATCCCTATCAACTGTAAATATGTTCTCCTCTATTTCTATAATGTTGTCTTTTCAAGAATGAAATATAGGGCAGGACCTGTGGCTCAGTGAATAGGGCGCCAGCCCCATATACCGAGGGTGGTGGGTTCAAACCCAGCCCCAGCCATCCTGCAACAATAACAAAAAAAAAAAAAAATAGCCGGGCGTTGTGGCAGGTGCCTGTAGTCCCAGCTACTCAGGAGGCTGAGGCCAGAGAATCCCCTAAGCCCAGGAGTTGGAGGTTGCTGTGAGCTGTGTGACGCCACAGCATTCTATCGAGGGCAATAAAGTGAGAGTCTGTCTCTACCAAAAAAAAAAAGAATGAAATATAAATACTATCATACAATGTATACCCATTTGAAATTGGCTGTTTCACTCAGCAAAATGTTCTGAAGACCCATCCAGGTTTTTGTATGTATCAATAGTTTATTCCTTTTAATTGCTGAGTAATATTCCATGTTATGAATATATCACAGTTCATTTAGCCACTCCTTATTGAAGGACATCCAGATTGTTTCTCATTTTAAGTTGCTATTAATAAAGGATCTATGACATAAACATTCATATATAGGTTTTAAATGAACCTAGGTTTTCATTTCTCTGGGATGATGATCAGGAGTGTACTAGTAGGATCTTATGATCAGTGTACTTTGTGGGGTTTTTTTAAAAAACTGCCAGAGGCTTGGCGCCTGTGGCTCAACGGGCTAAGGCACCAGCCATGTACACCTGAGCTGGCGGGTTCGAATCCAGCCCAGGCTGCCAAACAACAATGACGGCTGCAACCAAAAAAAAAAAAAAAAAAATAGCTGGGTGTTGTGGCAGGCACCTGTAGTCCCAGCTACTTGGGAGGTGGTGGCAGGAGACTTGCTTGAGCCCAGGAATTGGAGGTTGCTGTGAGCTGTGATGCCACAGCACTCTATCCAGAG
>CAUYON010202322.1:0-23026 GCA_963573935.1 Arctocebus calabarensis
GAGACTCGCTTGAGCCCAGGAATTGGAGATTGCTGTAAGCTGTGATGCCACAGCACTCTATCCAGGGTGATAGCTTGAGGCTCTGTCTCAAAAAATAAAATAAATATGGGCCTACAAGCTTCCTTTATCCGTCCAGGTGCCTGTCTTCCCACCCCACCCCCAATAAAAACATCATTTTGCACACACATTGATTAGCAAAGACTAAAAAGACACAAAGCTTCCAAAGACGGCAGACGCTCAGCGGAACGAGGCTGATGACCGGGTCAGATGGGATGGTTCCTGCAGGAGCCCCCCGTTGGCTTGACTGCGGCACTAGTACAACTCCCAGCCTTCTGGACTAGAGACCCAGACATCAGTGGCTTCCCGAGCAGAGATGACAACCTGCTCTTTCACGGCATTCTGCAGCTGCTTCACTATCCAAGCCTGCTTCTGCTCCCAAAGCACCCGACAGGACCAAGGCATGGCTAGGTTTAGCCAGGGGCTTTTCTACAAAGATGAGGCGGAACCAGGCTCCTTGCACATGTGGGCTTTGCCACAAGATGGAATCAGCATGCTGTCCAGGAAGTGGCAATGGAGGCTCACTCTTCCTCTGATGTACTCGGATCCAGGTACTTTTCAAGTTGATCCAGACGTAAAGACCAGCACCATGATGGAGGAGGGGGAGCTCCAACGCCTTCAGCTTGTCAGTGATGCACCTGTGAGTGTTCCGGAGCTGCCAGTGACTGGAGGGCAGGACAGTCTGTCGATCCATTCTCATCACGGAGCAAGTGGGTCTGCTGGGCAATGCCAGAGACACCGTGGAGGTGGCAGAGGAGCGCAGAGCAGAGGCCACCTCCTTTTTGCGGGTGTGTGGAGCGGCAAGTGGGAAGCCAGAGATGCTGAGATCCTTACAGGTGCCTAGATCACATGGGTCCTGATGGGATCAGGCAAACTTTCTATGCTCAGAACACTGGAATATGATAGGTTCATCAAACACAGACAGCGTGTAAATCTCATCTGTGATCATATGCGGGTTACACTCTTGGCAAATTTGGGGGATTCCATCAGTGAGTCTGGGGAGCAGAGGGTTCTGAGGGTGGGTTAGCACGAGGCCTCGGACCTTCTCCCCTTACTCTTAGCTTCAAGTACGGCTTATTCAAATTTGTCCACGTGAGCTGGAAAGGACAGGTGTTTGCCTCAGTGATACCACTGTCCGAGTGAATGGGAATTGGGAGCTAAAGGCAAAGCCACCCCAGAAGGGGGTGGGGACCAGAAAGGCCTCCCCAGGACCACACGGAACCACAGCCAGCGCAGAGAAGTGAGAGCAGCAGCCATGTGGACCCCACATTTTCTGCATCAAGGTGGGCAGATGCCCTGCAGCAGTAGGTCAGGAATGGGGCCTCGTCCCTCAGCAGCGGCTGCCCTCTCCAGTTGGGGACCGCTGGATGTCCTCATCGCAGTTCATGCCACTCTGATACAACCTTGCAATCATCAGATCACTGTGAGCTTGTCCTCACTGGCTCCAAGGTGAATGAAGCCCAGGGCGTCCCTGTCCTGGTGGTACTCGCCCCTGGGTAGGCACTGTAGTCCCAGAAGCTCAATCAGCCCCACGGTTGGACAGGTGATTGCTGATAAATGCAAGTTCAAAGTCACTTAGCTGGGGAACTAGCAGGTCAGGCTGCCTAGATGGTTTGGCCCTCTGCCCATTTCCGACATCACGCCTAGAGTCCAGGGAAGGGAGATACACGTGACACTGCAGGCCACTTGTGCCCCAGACTCTAGAAAGTTGGTCGTCGTGCATACTAAGTGGTCCAGGCCATCTCCCTGCTCACAAACAGACTGAGCTTCTTTCCTTCCAGTTGTCGGCCCTGTCTGGTCCCTTTCAGCTGAATGATGTGCTTCTCCAGCAGCTGCCATAAATGCAGCACCATCATTACCAACTGGGTGCAGATGTTCTGGCCTTTGAGGACCCGGCCTGGCTTCCGGGCACAGGGCACAGTCTGCCTGGCAGTTACACTCCAGGTATCTATGTTGGCCTTAGCAGGCTGTAACGCTTGTCTTTGTCTTTGCTCAGCCTAACACCCTCTACCCCAGGGAAGCACTCTTGACTGTCAGGGCTCCGAGACCTGCCCCACCACCCTCCTCACTGAACACGCTTGGACCCTGTGGATCTTTAGCATCTATCTCTGAGGCTGGCTGCAAGAGCTTCCAGCACCCACAGAAGTCCCGGGAGTGTTGCTAGTGTTCCCTGAAGAAAGGAGAATAAATGTATCCCACTGCTAATCAGTTATTCAACAGATATGTGAGTGCCTATTAAGTGCGTTAAGACAATCTCGTGTGATCTGTGCCTTCTCTATGTTTACAAATTAGTGGGGGAAAATGACATTAACCCAAATTCTTACAGGATCAAATGGGAGATTAGATAACCACAAGCATGAAATGTTGGGAGCAAGAACTTCAAGATGCTACAGGAAAATTAGCTCAGTAAGAGGGAGGTTTGTTCAATACTGTTCTCCAGCTCTAGAAGAATGCCCGACACGTTGTAGGCCCTCTTTAAATATGTGCTGGATAAATAACTAAAAACTGAAAGGTCAGGGTTTCAGGAACAGCTACACAAGACCACAATACGTGGTGTTTGAATCAAGCACAGGAAGACGAGCAGGCTGTCAGTGCAGGATGACAGCAGCAGTGGCAGCAGTGGCAGCGGTGATGGTGGTGATGGTGGTGGTGGTGGTCCCAGAAGCTCTCTTAGCTAAGAAGTTGGGGTGGGCACACAACGACAACAGCTGAATCTATCCAGGGACATACTTTCAAATGCCACCTCAAGCCCTCCTTCTCAAAAAAGCTGTTGGGACCAAATTCAGGCCTGTGAAGCAGGGTTGAAGACATTAAGAAGCCCTGTAGCCAATCAAAACCACCCTGAGATATCACCCAACCCCAGTGAGAATGGCCCACATCGCAAAGTCTCAAAGCTGCAGGCGCTGGCGTGGATGTGGAGAGAAGGGAACACTTTTACACCGCTGGTGGCACTGCAAAGTAATACAACCCTTTTGGAAGAAGTATGGAGAACCCTCAAAGAATTCCAACTAGACCTCTCATTTGATCCTGCAATCCCATTACTGGGCATCTACCCAGAAGCAAAAATCCTTTTATCATAAGGACGTTTGCACTAGACTGTTTATTGGAGCTCAATTTACAAACGCCAAAATGTAGCAACAGCCTAAATGCCCACCAACCTAGGAATGGATTAACAATCTGTGGTATATGTACACCATGGAATACTATTCAGTCACTAAAAAAGATGAAGACTTTACTTCTTTTGTATTAACCTGGATGGAGTTGAAACACATTCTACTCAGTAAAGCGTCACAAGAACGGAGAAGCAAGAATTCAATGTACTTATGCTAGTTCATGGTGGAGGTCAGGGAAATGGGAGAGTGGAGAGAGGGAAGGAGGGAGGGGTGGTGGGTCACTGTGTATGGCACACCTCTTAGGGGCAGGACACAATTATAAAAGGTCCTTTACCTAACAAATGCAACCAATGTAACCTGTTCCTTTGGACCCTCAATGATTCCCCAACAATAAAAAAAAATAATTAATAAATACATATTTTCCACGAAAAAGAGAAACCCTGCAGCCACAGGGCAGAAGACAATGATATTTTTCTCACAACATAGTAAGAAGGGAGTAAGTTTGGAATTACAAAGACCTGAATCTGAATCCTCCTGCTCTACCTCTTAGCAGCTAAGCAAACATGTGCAAAGTTATTTCACCCCTTTAGTTTCCTCATGAGTAAAAATTAGGGATAATACCAATTTTATAGGGTTTTAGGGAAAATTAAGTAAGATATAGATTATATTGCATTTTATAGAGTAATAAAATATATTTATAATGGTGGTAGCTATCACTGAACACTTACTCGCCGAGCACTTTACTTGACTTCTCTAGTACCTACCTCACAGGGTTGCTGTGGGCACCGTGCCTGGCATAAAAAGCACTCAGAAGGTGTTAGCTATTATCATGTAAGTGTTCCCATTTTACAGGTGAGGAAACTGAGGCTTAGACAGATTAAATAACTTGCCCAAATTCACATACCCAGTAAGTAGCAGAACCAAGATTTAACACAATCTCAACATCCATGTTCTCTGCCTAGGGTGGTGCCTGGCACACAGCAACCCTCACAACACAAACAGTGCTATCACCTCTGCTCTCCTCACACCCGTACCCCACCCCTTCTACTCTCCTCACACCTGCACCCCACTCCTTCTACTCTTCTCACACTCACACCCACACCCCACCTCTTCCGATTTCCTCTCTGGGGGATTCACAATCAGGTGCTCCATAAAGGCCTTCAAGACCGGACAGGACTTGTGAGAGAAGTTGTCTAAGTGATTCTCTGCACACACACGCAGAACTCACAAACACTTCCATCCAATGTGGAGGGCAGGCCGAAGTTACCGTAACTGGTCCTAAACGGACACAACAGAACATACATTCAGCTTACTCTGCGTCTTTATGAGGAAGAGCCGTGGGCTTCATGAGTCTCACTTAAAACCAACGTGACTTACATGAAAGATACCAAGTCCCTTTCTCATTCTCCCTTGAAGAGACAGAAAACTCCATTACAGGACCTGGCAATTAAGTTGGATTACCCATTTAATCCAAAATTGGGCAGAATCTAAGTTGCTAAATTATGGGTAGTCAATGAAATTTTATTTTAAACAAAATAAACCCAAGGAATAAAGAAGCTTAAGTATTCTGGGGAGAAGAAAAATCACTTGAAACAGACAGATGGGAGCTGGAAACATTATTTTCCTCTCTCCGGTGCCATTTATTTCCCAAGGAAGATTTCACTCAGATGGAGTAATCTGTTTCCGGAAAGAGTCCAGGAATTCTCCTCGGGTCTCTTGAGGATCTGGCTGGTGATTAAGTGACTCAACCCAGATGAGGAGCCAAACGTTTTCTATCTACTCTCCCAACTCTGGTCTCTGTCTCCCTCCTCCCAGATCTTCCAATTTTTAACACTAGCACATGTTTTTCAGGGATGGAAAAGATTTATTTTACAAGATAGTCTAAGTATCTTGGGCTTTTAGCCAAGTGTGGAAACACACAGACCTAGGGAAGAAAGAAGTCCTGCTCTCAGAAAAGGACAAGTTAGAATCTCTAACAAAGACTAATGCTAAAGGGACATTTCTGAGAACACACATACACACAGAACAGGAGAAAAGAAAATGGAGGGGGAAATGGAGATGGTTTAGATTGGATGTAGTTCATATTAATGCGACAATATGAACCGGGACAATTCTTTACAACATTTTATAAAATGAATCCTTTCTATCTCTGATTAAGACACTCCCTTTTCTCCTGAATTGGAGCTCCACAAGCAATGAAAGGAGTGTTGTTATGAGCATATGTGCATTGAGCTACTATCTAGATAAACGTGCTACTTGCCATATTGATTTCCTGGTAACTCAACACCAGTTCCTGGCAAAGGATCCTGGGAAATTCCAGACTTATGAATGCCTCTTTGGAAGGTTGCAATCGAGATGTGTAGAAATCCGACTGTATTTCAAACAATTCCTGGATTCTTTTTGAATCAGGAAGCAGCTTCTGCATTGCTTTTCCTAATCTTTGAGCAAGTACCTTTCATTAAATTACTAGTATTTTAAGAATTTGACCTAATCCTTGGAATATTTCAAGCAGGAAATGTGACAAGTGTGTTATCACGACATTTCTCCAGGGGTTAAGGGGAATGTGCTCAATACATCAGGGGTGAAAATGAGTATAAATACTGAATTTCGTGAGTCACAGTTCAGTGAGGAGTCCATTGCCCGT
Organism: Arctocebus calabarensis; assembly: GCA_963573935.1. NCBI lineage: Eukaryota > Metazoa > Chordata > Mammalia > Primates > Lorisidae > Arctocebus > Arctocebus calabarensis. The sequence continues at coordinate 5,815 of CAUYON010202322.1, forward strand.
GATCGTTTCCTTCCCTCTAGAAATCAGAAATTAAACTGTGCTTCGCTTAACTTTAAAGCCCGTTTTAACAAAACTCGAAGGATGCTATATTACTAGATTCCCCCCCCCCCCCATGGCACCAAATCATTTAAGCAATCAGGTGAAAAAAAAAGAGAGACAATTTAATCTGGCAGGCGTTAAATAAGCAAAAATAATCTAAATTCAGGTCAGTTAGCTGCAACGCACTAAGGAAAGTGCTCCTTTCACCTGAGTGTTCACTTTCCCCCATTTCTCTAATTCCATGCATCTTATCCTTGCTCACTTAAACTACAGCTAATGGATATAGTCATACCAATACTATGGCCAGAAAGCAACAATAGCAAACACTAGCACGACCCCACCCAGGCGCTTTGCCTATGGAGAGGGGTATGATCAAGGTTTCCATTTTACAGACAAAGAGAGGGGCTTAGAGGGTGTTAAGTAAATCGCCCAAGGTCACGACACTGCTAGTAAAAGTGGAAGAGGGTGCAAAGCTGGACTCCGTACGTACGGAGGGCTCTAAGCTGACTACCGCTCACCCTGGCTCTAATTCACCTGCTTATTGTACACGTGGCCTCTCGTGCTCAGCCCATTAGGGCGCACGTCCGGTACTCGGCCGACTCTGTCCATATCTGCACCCCGGGCTTGTAATCAGGGCCAGCTCCACACTGCAGTCTAAGTTCTCCCTTTGAACTTGAGCTTTGCAGATGACGTCAGATGGTGCCGTGGGCGCGGGCGGCGCCTCTGCTCACGCTGGGTCCCACCGCCCGCCTTTCTGCAGCGTCTCGTCCTCCGGTTGGCTGATTGCTCCCTGCCGGGGTGCGGGGCGCCCACTCAGGCCAGGACTCGACTCCGGCCAGAGTCCAAAGCAGGAGACTAAGGATGGAGGCTGACGCAAGACACACGGGCCCCGAGGCATCCTGGGAGGGGCGTGGCCACAGTCACCTCGCCCTCCGGCAGCTCAGCAGCGCCTCCAGCGGGAGGCTGTGCAGGTGCCTCTGCCCGGGCATGGTGACGTGAACTTCCTATACCTTTGAAGATTTCCTTGTCCTCAATCAGGACACGTCAGGTACCTGCAAGTATATTTAGTACCTAAATATGGCCGGTCTCCCTGCTTTTTGGTCGGAGGCCACACATTTACATTTTGCAAAGGGCCCCAAGAGTTATGTAGTTCATCCTATCAGTAATTTGTATTCGATTAATAATTCGGGCTCTTGGGGCTCTGAACTTTCAGGTCTCAAAGGAACAAGGCACTAAGATGCAGAAACAATAGAATCTTAGACTGGAACTTTGGCCTTCAAATGTTAATCCTAAAGGAAATGGAAAAGAGAATATTCTACATCCTAAGAGGTCTTGCCGGTCAGTCCTGGCCTGGGCCAGCAGGGCCATGAAGGTTAAACCTCCCACAGGAGAAGCGCCGTGGACAAAGTTGGCCTGTGGACATTTGTTTCACCTATGACATTTGTACGAGGATCAGTTTGCTGCTTGGTACAGGCGTGCTCCTTTCTGGTGGGCCCTCTTCTTGGGACCCCCCCCCCCCCAGTGACCAAAGTGGCTGGTCACTTTGCTCCTTAGGAGGTGAAGCAGAGACCGGAGCAGTTGTGCTCTACTGTTAGGGCTGTCCCCTCCCTTATAGGGCTATGGTTCTATGAATATGTGACAAACAGACGTCACAAATACCATGATGTCTCCGAGAGGAGTAACTATTATGGGATGTGATATTTTTGCATTCCTCTACCAGACTGCTGATTTTTGTTGTTTTTTAAAGAGAGTCTTACTGTTGCCCTGGGTAGAGTGCAGTGGACTCAGCCTAAATCACAGCAACCTCAGATTCATGGGCGGAAGCGATCCTCCTGCCTCAGCCTCCCAAGTACGTGGGACTACAAGCTACTGACAGGACTCCTAGCTAATTTTTCTATTTTTAGTAGAAATGAGGCTTCCATCTTCTCAGGCTGGTCTCAAAACTCCTGAGCTCGAGGGATCTGTCGGACTAGGCCTCCCAGAGTTCTAGGATTACAGGCATAAGCCACTGTGCTATACCCAGATAATGGATTATTTTTCTTTTCTTTTTCTTTTTAGGACACATACGTGTATTACTCATGATAGTGTAAGCTGAAGCAAATAGGTCTCAACTCTCAGTGGCTAAACCCAGTAAAGGGTTGGAGTGTTTCTGCTTTTGTTTTGTTTGTTTGTTTGTTTTGGTTTTGGTTTTTGACCACATGTTATCATCCAATGTAAGTAAGATTGGGGTGATTGATTCCACTCAGTCATTTAGGGGTTCAAGCTCTTCCCTCTTCCCCAAGGGCCTTGGGGTCTTCTACTGGCTCATCAGCATTGGGCTGGCAGATGAGGAAAAAGAGCCCACATGTGATTGTAAGAAAGGTGGGTATTCGTGTGCCAGGGCTCTCCAGTCCTGGACAGACACCATCTCTGCCCACATTCTGCTGGCCCAGACTCCATCATAGGACCCAACGTAATTGCAGAGGAGGTAACCAACCCTCATCAACTTTACTTTCTAGTGACTCCTAACTGCAATTCAAATGGACACAGGATTTATACAGGTAATGGCCTGCCATTGAGCCTACCAGCTACATTTGTTTTTGTTTTTTTATTTGTTTGTTTGGCCAGGGCCAGGTTTGAACCCACTACCTACAGTATATGGGGCTGGCACCCTACTCCTTTGAGCCACAGGCACTGCCCCTACCAGCTACATTTGAACTTTGCTCTGTGAGGTGAGTCCTGTCCCATAATTTTACTAGCTGTGTGACCTTGGACAACCTACTAATCTCTGCCTGTTTCCATCTAGTTGTGTGCCTAAAAGGAACAGGAAACAGGGCTTGGTGCTATTCTGATGCTGTCTCCGTTGCATTAAAGATCATATAGTGTTTTCTTTGTGTATGTGATGGCTGGGATATAGGAAGTATTCAACAAATATTTGCCAAATGAATAAAATGAATGAGGCGAGTCAAATAGGATGGGCTAGATTTCTGTAGTAACAGGGGAGTTCTGATCTGGGTATATTTGAAATATGAGGGGGACTGCTATAGGCAGAAAATTGGAACTCAAGGAGTTGACTAAAGTTGTTGACTTGTGTTTCTCCTCTTTTTCAGTGACCTAGTGGATAATGTGTGTGCAAAGTCAATCTTCTCTGCCTCAGTTACTGTCCCCTTGTAGTAAGTTGCTTCTTCCCCGATTAGAATCCTATACTGGTCCTGGTCCATTCTCCAAAGAATATACCAAAAATTTTCCAAATTCTGATCCTGCTTTTTCTGGGAAATGTGTTATCATTTGACTGAAAAACACTTCTACCCTGCAAGTCATTCGTGGCTTATCAGGCTGTAATACACTTCAACTTGGCCTTCAGATGAAACTCTTCAATGATACATCTTCCATAAACTAAGCAGTCCTCTAAACAGGGAGCATACAAACTCTGCACCCATTATTATGGTAGTAGATACTCATCTCCATCCACAAACCTCAGTGTGCCAGAATTATTCCCTTTACATTTCCTTGTTTCCTTTAAATCGACTTTGTTTTCTTTTAGCTCCCACTCCACTTGGCTAATGGAAAGTTTCATCTTAGTCATTAATGATGCCTGAATCTGCTCCCAGCATAAGACCCGAAAGCAAGGGAATTCTTGAGACCCAGAACCAGGAGAAAGGCTCTCTAATCTCTTAGTTGGTCCCAGTTTTCCCCAAGTTTCTTATCATCCCAATCTAAGTCCTGAGGCTCTGGGCTTTCCTGTCATGCCTGTGGGTAGTGCCTTTGCTGCACTCAGCACTTAAAATGGTCCAGCCTCCCCAAAATACTAGTAAATACACGGCCATCGCATCTGAAATCTCGTCTTGCATGGAGGTGTTTGGATAGCCAAGGTTGGGAGTTATTGGTGGTGAAGAATACAATCAATGACCACTAGTAAAGTTTGGTGCCACCAACTTGATTCATGTTATGATACCATCCATTTCTCCCACATTGCTTTTGCAATGTTGGTGTGATTGTCAGCATAGTGACAATCCACGGAGAACCCCAGCTGGATTAATCTTACTGAGGGAGACTTTAGCAAGACAAATTCAATAGCACCTAGGAATCTAAGTTCACACTTTTGTGAAGAGGAGTCTGAGTAGAAGCTATGTGATGTTAACACAGGGAGACCCCAAACTGGGTGAGCCCAAGCTCCACGTGCACCCACAAGCTCGAGAACTTTTAACCCAACACCCCAACCGGCCTCTCTCCAGTTTAGTATTCCCACTTGTTTTTCTACTCCATTTCATTCATTTGTTTTAGTAACTATATTTATGTATTTGGCTTATTGTTACCTAATCTCAGTTCTAAACAAGGAAGTAGCATGGGCAGACCAGAAATTCAGACCTTCTTTTAGCCACAAAGTAAATGTGGCTAATTCATAAAGAATTAAACTTGGGTTTATCAATGGCATTTTAATCTTCACCACATGTTGTGTAAAAGTCCCACTGAGAAATTATATTTCACACCCTGGCTCACTTGAGAATGATAACAACAATAACAATTACTGATCTATGTAGCAGAGAAACCAGTTGATGGTCACTGCAGCACAGTGTAATAGAGATAGAATAAATTATTATCAATCCCATTTCACAGAAGGGAACACTGAGAAATTATGTGGGGGACCCATGGCTACATATCGTGAAGAGGCAGAATTATAACCCAGGCCATTGTCTAAAAGCCTTTAATCCTTTCTGTTTCCTTCTTGACCCTATTAAATTATATTGGTTTATTTTCCCATTTGCTCAAGGACAGCATCTTAAACAAACATCTGGATACAATATTCTTTACATAAACTCCTCAGAATGTGTTTATTTAAATGAAAAATTTTTGTTAATGGTTAACCCATTGGATTAACTCTCAGCAAAGAAAAGGCAGGGCAGCCACAGGTTTGGAAGGGACATTTTTTTATTAGCCAGAAAATAAGAGTTATTTGATGTCATTCTACAAGATGTGTTATTATCAAGATTCAAGAGAAACCACTGGGACAACTTGAATCTGTCTTCAAGCACCAGCCATTTCCCGAGTCCAGAAAGAAGAAGGAGTCAGCCACAGAGGCTGTGTGTTCATGTCACAACCCTGACGGGGAATCCACAGAATAGAGATCTCAGCAGTCTGGGATTCCAGCAGGTCTGCAGGGCCAGGCAAAGACCTGGGGTCTGAGTACAGCGAGGAGGCCGAGCAAGTATCACTCCTGCGATGGAGGGGCAATGTGGGAATTCACAGGTGGGCTGTGCCAATGGGGTGGACCACTATATACCAGGATGACAGGCACAACGGGAACTGGCTCAGGCCAAGATCTTTGTCTTGAGCTCTTTATCAGGATGATAGGAGATAGCCGGCAGGTGCAGTGGCCAGGTTTGCACCTTGGAGAGTCTGGCTTCAGTGTCCCCAGGCACTTAACAGCCCAAGGCATAATTTGTAAGGGTCTTAAGTCCCAATTGAGTGGTACAGAGGGGCAGAGGGCAGGATGGAGGTACCATTTTGTTAGAAGGGAGTACGGAAAGCTTCAGGGAATAAGAAAGTTTTCACAAAGAGGCACGTTTGAACTAAGCCTGGAGATTGGGTGAGTTTTTGATATATGGAAAATAGAATGTGAATGACAGAGAAAACACACACACCCACTACCATCCACCCAATCGTGGTTAAGGCAAAATGGAGGATGGTTTTGGCTTATGTGCCTGAAAAATCTAGGAGAGCAGGTCTGGCTTTGAGCTGAGCTTGATCAGGGTTCTGCCACGCCAGGACCTGCTTTCTCTCTCTAGGCTCTGCCTTTGACCACAGCAAGACGTCCTCCCCGCAGCAGACGGTGGCTGGGCACCCTGTCCTCCACACTGCATTCTCAGCCATCGCGTCAGAACTCCTCCTGGGCAAAGGAGCTTAGCCTGCCCCCTGAGCGGAGTGTGTGTGTGGGAGTGGAGCCTGTACTTGCCTGCAGGTTTCTGCAGCTCAGCATCAGAGTATTTATATTCACAGTCTGACTTCACCTTCATACGTGCCCCAGTCTCTAGTTACTATGGGATATGAGTTAGTGGAATTAAGCTTTTTGGACCAGGCAGCAATCTGCAAATGGAACATCAACCCCAAACAATTATAGAAACCCCTCTGCCAAGAGAAAACACATCTAGATCCCCTCAGTGGGAAACGGGGGTTGGTCAGTGAATTCTGGAGGCCTCTCTCAACAAGGCAAATGAAGTAATCTGCACTTGTGCTAAATTTGCAAGGCAAAACAGCACAGCCAATTCCTTAAGAATTTAGATTTGATGAAGTTAAAAAATAAAATAAAAACAAAACATATACAAGGCAGGATTCTGTAGTTTCCCATTGCTCATTATTTTATACAACGCTTACTTAATAAATCCAAATCAGTCCACCTCCAAGTTCTTCATGGTACTGATTATTTTTCTTCGGTTTTGTAGTAGTTTTTGTTTAATCTACAGAGAGGAACAACCAATCTGCCAAAATTTATTCCACAGAGTCACATAAATGCATGAGGACTCTGCCAAGTACTGAAAACACAGTCCCTGACCTCTGGTGGGAATAATCAAGGGAGGAAGGCTAACCAATCAGTTTGGGGCCATGGCTAGGAGCAACCTCAGAGCTCGGCCGAGAGTTCCAGAGCTCGGCCTTCTCGCGTGGTAAGAGTCTATCATCTGGCACTGTATGATGAATTTCTTCAACTGGTGACCAGACAGAGTCTAGGGTCCAATTCCTGAACAAACCAGTATTCCCTTTAATCTAGTCCTTAGAACTAGAATTCCTGTGTAATCCTGGCTGTTTCAGGATCTCAGCTACCATTTTGTTCAGAGCGAGTGATGACTGAGAATCTCGCCCAGTGTAGCTTCAGGAGACCTGGATTTGATTCCTAGCTCCACAAGAGCTGGACTAACATACCAAGTATCTTTCCTCTCTAGGCCTCTGTTTATCCAAATACAATGTGATGGGCTTGGCGCCTGTGGCTCAGGCGGCTAAGGCGCCAGCCACATACACCTGAGCTGGCAGGTTCAAATCCAGTCCGGCCCGCCAAACAACCATGACGGCTGCAACCAAAAAATGGCCGGGCATTGTGGCGGGCGCCTGTGGTCCCAGCTACTTGGGAGGCGGAGGCAGGAGACTCACTTGAGCCCAAGAATTGGAGATTGCTGTGAGCTGTGATGCCACAGCACTCCATCCAGGGTGACAGCTTGAGGCTCTGTCTCAAAAACAAAAAAAACCAAATATAATGTGATGGTTATAATAGTGTCCAATGTATAGGGTACTTGGGGAGGATTATTAAATAAATATGAAAGGTATCAGACAATGTCACCTCAAACCTGTCACCTTGGTGTAAAGATTATTACAAGTTTAAGGCAATTAAGAAACAGTAGACAAAGAATAAATAAAAAGTTCTTTACACTCCCACTGTTTGTTTAAAGTGAGGAATACATGTCTCTTCATGAATGTGTCCTTCCCCCTCCCCCTCGTACCTGCAAGGGCAGAATGACTCCATGGCCGCTAACTCCAGACTCCGACTAGTTCAGAGATGGCTGGGAGGACTCTGCACAGCAAACCCGTACAGCCCTGTCTTTCCTTAGATCCCCCATACGTTTGCCTTCCCCAAATTTGCTGCTCATGGAAGTGCAAACTCCCTAGCCTTCTTTTGTCACATCTCTACGATTTATTTATTTTTGTTAAAGTGACATCTCAACTCCTAAGTCTGACTGCCTCTTTGGAGTTTTCACCTTATTTCTGAGAGGACCCCTCCCCGCATGCATATGAAGCAAGGTGTTTTCCCCTGTTATTTCGAGTTACCTCAACTTATTTTGCCAGAGCCTCAGCCATTGAAACTATGGGTAGAGTGAAAAATCCTCCTGCCATACACTTCCTGTGAGTGTCACACATCAAAAAGTTTTGCTTGTATCTTTGCATAGTTCATGCTCAATAAATGTTGGTGATATCTTCATGTTCCAGAAATACAAAACATTGGAAGGTTCAAGCATTATCCTAGATTCATTCCAGGCTAATGCTACTTTTCCCCAAAGGTGGCCTCTAAATTATCTTTATCTGCCTGTGAAGCAAATTATTATTGTATGTTTCAAAGTATTATTCACTTTTAACATGTATTGGGAGCTGAGTGTACGCCAAGCCCCCAGCATGAGGCAGGCACTGTTCCAATCTCTGTTTTATAGATGAAAAAACCCCCAAACTCAGAAATGTCAAATAACTCCCCCAAGATCACTCGGCTTGGGTTGTTTACCATTATGTCATACCACCTCCCTGGTGACGGAGTTGAGGATGAGATATAGAAGAAAAGACAAAAAAAAAGGTGACTGGAAAGAACCCAGAGAAATGATCTCCTGATGAACAGTATCTTTCATACCAGGTATTTAAATATGAATGAATGATTGATATGAAATAAAATTGAATGAACTGTCAAGGAAGCCACTTCTTCCCCTGCCTGTACCTCCTTAGCCATTTCAACATTATCAGAAAGTACTAACTTTATTTATTTATTTATTTATTTATTTATTTTTATTGTTGAGGATTCATCGAGGGTTCAAGAAACCAAGTTACTCTGATTGCATTTGTTAGGTAAATTCCCTCTTACAATCATGTTTTGCCCCCAAAAGATGTGGCACACACCGAGACCCCACCCTCCTCGCTCCTTCCCTCTCTCTGATGTTAGGAAGTACCAACTTTTATGTCAATCAGAATCTGCCCAGATTGATTTCCCATCCATTTAAATTGAAGACATTTGCTATCAGGGAATCATGTGAAATTATTCTGTGCCACACTGTGTTTCACATTTTGTTCTTCTTCTTGCCCCTGTATAATCTAGATGATACACCAGCTGGCTGGGTAGATTAAGTCCTCTCCGGCTCCCCAGTTAATGCAGGTCCGTGTCTTTGTTCTCAGCAAGGCCGACTGGAGTGTTTGCGTGGTGAAATCTCTCAGAACAAAATACGATCACTTCTGCAACCATTTTGCCCCAAAGACATTTATAAGTAATTGAATTCCACTGTGTTCTCTGCATATTCTCATCTCTATCAGCCAAGCACAGAGCTCTGGAAGATCAGATTATTTTAAAAGTCTTTGAATGTCGTTTACTGACTCTATGTGCTAATTTTCCTGGGTCAGAGGGTTCAGGTATATTCAGGTTAAGGCTGGGAGTGGTGGTTCACACCTGTAATCCTAGCACTCTGGGAGGCCGAGGTGGGTGGATTGTTTGAGCTCAGGAGTTCAAGACAAGTCTACCAAAAATAGAAAAACTAGCCAGGTATTGGAGCGCCTGTAGTCCCAGCTACTTGGGAGGCTGAGGCAAGAGAATTGCTTGAAGCTGCGAGTTGGAGGTTGCTGTGAGCTGTGGCACCAAGGCACCAAGGCAATGTGGTCACTGCTGCATGTCCTCAGACTGGGGAAGGATGATCAGGTGGGAAGTGTCACTGTCAGAACTGGGCAACTACGTCCCCTACTCTGGGCCCCACTCTGGCTCTGCCCTGGCCACACCCCTCTCCTTAGGGTGACTAGTCCATAAAACCATGGAGCCCTGGTCACCCTGAGGTCACCCTCACCTCAAATCACCTTCAGCAAACAACCGCAGCAAGTGGGGGCCTGCTGCGTCTGTGCGTTTGTCCTCCCAGAGCTGGAAAGTGGCCGACGGGTGGCTGCTGGGCAGGCAGCGACTGGGACAGACCTTGGACTTGGTGGCTGGGGGTCTTTCCCATGCCCCATCACCTGTGATGTGAAGGGTAAGGCCATCGGTGAGAAAACCCTGGGGGTAAGACACAGGCCTGAGAGGCCCCCTTTCTACTCTTGCCCTGGGCTTTGCACGTGTCAGGAACAGGCCTGCAAGGAGAAAGGGGAGTAAGTTAGTTCAACCACCACACACTTGAAGATGAATTAATTTGACTCTGTTACTGTACTGGGACACACTGTCCCTCTGTTGGTCAGGTTGACGCAGACCCACCTCTTAAGTGGGTGATGCACAAACCAAGGCCAGTTCACAGGCTGTGAGGACAAAAGCTGCTGCCCCGGATTCTCATGTCCACCTGTCAGATTCTCACTCCAGTAGGAACCATGTATGGAAAACCAGATTGCAGGCAGAGTCAGAGAGAGGGGAGTGAGAGCAGGCTCCAAGCAGCAGGTGGTGCTCTGAGAGGGCCGTCTCGGGTTTGGGGCTGTCCTGCAATTATCTGATCCTTGGATCCTCTATAGACCGTTCCAGTTTGGTGTATGGATATTGTCTGGTCTTTGGATTCTCTGTAGACCGTTCCAGTTTGGGGTGTGGATATTGTCTGGTCTTTGGATCCTCTGTAGACCGTTCCAGTTTGGGGTGTGGATATTATCTGATCCTTGGGTCCTCTGTAGACTGTTCCGGTTTGGGGTGTGGATATTGTATGTGGTCTTTGGCTCCTCTGTAGACCGTTCAGGTTTGGGGTGTGGGTATTGTCTGGTCTTTGGATTCTCTGTAGACCGTTCCAGTTTGGGGTGTGGATCAAAAATTCTATCTTCAAATAATTGGTCAAACATTTCTTTTTTCCTTTTCAAAAAGATTTAAATGCACTTCTAGGATTTGTTTTATTTCTGCTTGGAAAACATGCCTTTTGTTTATTTATTTACTCTTTGAGGCAGAGTCTCACTCTATCACCCTGGCTAGAGAACCACGGCATCATCACAGCTCACAGCAACCTCATATTCCTAGGTTCAAGTGATCCTCCTACCTCAGCCTCCCAAGGAGCTGAGATTACAAGTACCCCCATGACACCTGGCTAATTTTTCTGTTTTAGTAGAGACAGGGTCTTGCTCTTGCTCGGGCTGGTCTCGAACTCCTGAGCTTGGGAGCTACAAGAGCTCCCAGAGTGCTGGGATTACAGGCTGAGACACCATGCTCAGCCTGATGGCATGCCTTTTAAGATGAAAATTACAGAAAGAAAATCCCAACTCATGCTGTCTTGGACTAAATACTAGTCAGAGGGCTGGAAGAAAGTCTGGGAGTCTCTGTTGGCCATGAGAAGCCTGACAACTTTGTAAATCTTCTGAGTGTTATTCTCATTCTTAGTAGGAGCATAATAGGGGAAAATTGTAAGAGGGAAATATCTTTACTAACATTAAAGTTACTTACTGGATTTTTTGTGTTTATGTTGTTGGGCTGTGAATCGGAGTGACTCACATTGGTTATTGTAGAAGATGTTTTCTATACAGCCAGGGGTTGAAAGTGCAATGTGACAGGAGCCAGAGTCTTCAAGCTTTCTCTCCTCTCTTCCCACCAATTCTTCCACCCTTTAATTACCTTGTCTATGTTTCTAGCCACACGGAAACAGGAGAGAGATTCTGATGGTTCTCATCCTCATAAGAATTAAAAACAAAGTGTGGCAAATTACATTTATCAAGCAACGTCTTCCCATACAACCCCATCTCAAAGTTTAAAACGTGTTCTGATGTGTACACTCGAGGCCTTACTAGGAACAGAGATGGTTGACTAAAAATCTAGAGAAGACTTGTGTATGTGTGTTTGTGTGTGTCTGCCTGTGTGTTTGTGTGTACCTGTGTGTGTATTTAAATGTGTGTGTTTGTGTGTGTGCATGTGTTTGAGTATGTTCATGTGTTTGCATGTTTGTGTGTGTTTGCCTGTTTGTGTGTATTTGCATGTGTGTTTGTGTGTGCCTGTGTGTGTTTAAGTGTGTGTTTGTGTGTACATATGTTTGAGTATGTTTATGTATTTGCATGTGTGTGAGTTTACATGTTTTTCTGTGTGTGTTTGCGTCTGTGTGTGTTTGTGTTTGTTTAAGTGTGTGTTGCATGTGTACATGTGTTTGAGTGTGTTTATGTGTTTGCGTGGTTTTTTGTATGTGCTTGCATGTGCATGTTTGTGTGTGTTTGTGTGTTTGCATGTGTGTTGGTGTGTGTATGTCTGTGTGTTTGTGTATGTGTTTGTGTGTGCATGTTTGCGTCTGTGTGTGTTTGCATGTGTTTGTGTGTGTCTGTGTGTGTGTTTGCATGTGTGCGTCTGTGTGTGTTTGCATATGTGTGTCTGTGTGTGTGCATGTGTGTCTGTGTGTGTTTGCATATGTGTGTCTGTGTGTTTGTCTGTGTGTCTTTGCATGTGTGTGTCTGTGTGTTTGTGTCTGTGTTTGCATGTGTGTGTCTGTGTGTGTGTTTGCATGTGTGTGTTTGTGGTTGTGTCTGTGTGTGTTTGTGTCTGTGTGTCTGTGTCTCTGTGTGTGCATGTGTGTCTGTGTGTGTTTGCATGTGTGTGTCTGGGTGTGTTTGCATATGTGTGTCTGTGTGTGTTTGTGTCTGTGTGTGTGTTTGCGTGTGTGTCTGTGTTGGCATGTGTGTGTTTGCATGTGTGTGTCTGTGTGTGTTTGCATGTGCGTGTCTGTGTGTGTGTTTGTGTCTGTGTGTCTGTGTTTCTGTGTGTTTGCGTATGTGTGTCTGTGTGTTTGCATATGTGTGTTTGTGTGTGTTTGCATGTGTGTCTGTGTGTGTGTTTGCGTGTGTGTGTGTCTGTGTCTGTGTTGGCATGTGTGTGTCTGTGTGTCTGTGTGTTTGCATGTATGTGTCTGTGTGTGCATGCGTGTGTCTGTGTGTGTCTGTCTGTGTCTGTGTGTGCGTGTATCTGTGTCTGTGTGTGAGCGCGCGTGTGTCTGTGTGTCTGTGTGAATGTGTGTTTGCATGCATGTGTGTGTGTGTGTCTGTGTGTGCGTGTATCTGTGTCAGTGTGTGTGCGTGGGTGTGAGTGCGTGTGTGTGTCTGTGTGTCTGTGTGAATGTGTGTTTGCATGCATGTGTCTGTGTGTGCGTGTATCTGTGTCAGTGTGTGTGCGTGGGTGTGAGCGCGTGTGTGTGTCTGTGTGAATGTGTGTTTGCATGCATGTGTCTGTGTGTGCGTGCATCTGTGTCAGTGTGTGTGCGTGGGTGTGAACGCGTGTGTGTGTCTGTGTGTGAGCGTGCGTGTGCAGGTGCTTGGACTCCCTCTGTGGCCCACTCTTCTGAGGCTCTCCCATAGAGGCTGGAGAGCAACTGTGGCCGGTGCTTTCTCAACACGGAAAGGAGAAGGAGGACGCCCCTCAAAGGGACCTGATGGCTCCAAGTTTTATGAGTCAGTTTATGAATGAAATCAGTTTAGTTTGTTCAAGTATATGGTATATTTCTAAAGAAAACAAAAACCCTAACTGTGATTCTAAAGCTTCAGCCCACCTGGTGTCCAAGCCACCCCGTGTAGTAAGTGTCGCCGGCGCTCGGCGTCTAAGTTCTCAGTGGACTCTCCCCGCCAGGGTCGCCTCTTGCCTGCAGGTGCACTGCCCTCTCAGCTCTCCAGCTCTCAATCCTCCTTACGAACCTTGGCTGTGGGGAGGCCTCTCGGTTAGGAGTCAGCGAGGGTGAACAGAAGCCAGGGGCAGCAATCCAGATGACACCGGCAGGGGGGATGTGGGCAGCAGAGACGCCCGCCGACACACTGCTGGCAGATTCTGCTCATCGGCCTAATGAAGTAAGTAACTGAAGGTACAATCCCAACAGAAAGAACAGATCCCAACCGAGGCAGGAAACAGTCAAGATACAATAAGAACAGTGAACAAAAACATGAAGAATATTATAATCATACTTCTAGGCTCCACTATGAATGATATTTATATAGTCAGAATAACAAAAACACAAAAATCAAATCTTTAAAAACATTGTATATGTGTAAACATATCGGAGAGTGCGGTGGGAGGTAGGAAAGCTAAAATCCTCCTCTAATGTCTAAAACTGCTGAGTACCAGCAACATGTACGTGTTACTTATGAAAAGTAGGTCCAGGTTAAGAGTGAAGAGCTACAACAGCAGAAAATAATGGTCTCTGGGGAGAGGAAGGGTGTGCCGGAGACAAGGCCGCGTCAGGGATAAGCTCACCAGTGCCCTCCAGCCTCTGAGACCATGTGCCATATACTGACAGAATGCTTTTTTATTGAGCTCCATTCGACTCCATAAATTAATCCATTGGGAAGTCAGTATTACTAACTTCTCATTTCCTGTCTGAAGGCAAAAGATCATAGCGTCTTCCACCTCACACATCCTGCAATTCAGAGCCCTTTATCCCATGCAATCCAAAAAATACTGTATCTGGGGCAGTGAATTCCCCCAGGCTGCAGTGAGTATGAAGGTCTATTCTCAAGATCTCTGGGTTTTCTGCATACACAGACTTCCCACGCAGGTGGCATCATGGATAGTATTGTTTAAGGAGGAATTTGTGCAATAACATTTAAATAATTTACAATAAGAAGCTTTAGTGGTTCAGGGAGTATACTCCTGAAATCACCAGCAGTGGCCACACCTTTTGAGTTCTAAATGAAGATGGAAATACAAAGTAGTGAAATGTTAAACAACTCTCTTTAGAGGCGAGTACTGGCCCCCTGAGAGTTCAGACAATTCCTCTGCAAATTCATTTGCGCTTCTTTATTGCTGGTCTGCGTATCCTTGGCTTCGCATAATTAATCAAAGATTTTTATTTCTCTCTGTGCTTATCCCTTAGTTACACACCAGATGCTTTACCTGAAGCTGGAGGAGCAAGAAGAAGCTGCTCCACACACAAGAGCCGAAGCCGGAGCCAGCACCTGAGAGCAGGTGGGATGAGAGTGGGGGCAGGAGGCCGGTGCTGACCGCGCCCCCCTCCCTGAGCCCTGGGGAGCGGAGGCAGGAGGCCAGCACCGACTGTGCCCCTCACCCAGCCCTGGAGAGAGGAGGCAGGAGGCCAGCGCTGACCGCGCCCCCCACCCAGCCCTGGAGAGCGGAGGCAGGAGGCCAGCACCGACTGTGCCCCCCACTCAGCCCTGGAGAGCGGAGGCAGGAGGCCGGTGCTGACCGCGCCCCCCACCCAGCCCTGGAGAGCGGAGGCAGGAGGCCGGTGCTGACCGCGCCCCCCACCTAGCGCTGGGTGCATCTAGATTCCTCACCAGCTTTGGGGACAGAAATGCAGGACGGCACTTCTTCAGCCGGGAAAACTATGTTGATTTTAAAACCAACAGTCTCCTTGTGGGGTTGGAAACTCAGGCCTGGGAGAGCCACGTCAAGCTCTGCGACTTTAAGAGCACTCTTGCCCTGCGTGACCCCGCTCCAGGCACCTCCTTAGTGAGGCCTGCCACAGTGATGGCCACAGCTGGGCTTAAGGTGCCTGGACTTTCTTTCTTTTTCTTTTTTTGACCCTCTCTATTGCCCTGGCTAGAGTTCCATGCCTCGCAGCAACCTCAAACTCCTGAGCTCAAGCGATCCTTTTTGCCTCAGCCTCCTGAATAGCCGGGGCTACAGGTGCCCACCACAACACCCAGCTAGCTTTTCTATTGGTAGAGACAGGGTCTCACTCTGGCTCAGGCTGATCTTGAACTCTGAGGTCACGCCTCCTTGGCCTCCCAGAGTGCTGGGATTACAGGCACGAGCCACAGCACTTGCCCTTGTCTTTCATGCCACACTCCCAGGCTTCTCCTGAGACAAATGAGAAAGAAGATAAAGTTTGGTGGCTACTAGTGTCAAAAGGGTCAATGAAATGCTCCCCATGACTTGGGGCCCAAATGAGGGTGGAAATATAGAGTAGAGCGCGTGTCAGAAAGACCAGGGACTATCACAGACCTGGAGCAGGTGGTGACGGCATTCGTGGACGTCACAGGGGAGAGGGGTCAGAGGGTCTGCATTCAGCTCTCAGTTCTGCTATTTCCCAGACTATAGCATGAGTCTAATCACCAGCCAGTAAATATCTGCTAACAGTGAGCAGCTCCATAACTGTGTGTTAATGACTGTTGAAATCACTCGAACTTCTGGGCCTCTCTGGCTGTATATTAAAATTAAGGGTGCTGAAATATGTGGTTGGTAATAATGCCAGTAGCTTATACTTACTGAGCACTTAATATGTAAATTCACTGTTGTGAATTAATTAAATCTATCGATAGTCACAAACGCACATTACATTTGCACGCCTAGCAGAACCTATATTATCTTCTTATCATTTAAGGAAATCAAAGCACTGAGAGGTTATGTAAGTGCCCCAAAGTCAAACATCTGGTAAGAGGTGAACCAGGATTCAAAACCCAAAGCCCATGTGTTTTCCCACGTTTCCCCAGGTGTTTTTGTTTACGTTCAAGCTATACTATAATAATCATGCACATTTTGTTAACTGCTATCATCAGTGAGCCGTGCTTAATCCACGCTCCAATTCCGTGTGTGCTGCCGGCCTCACTTGTCACAGGCTGGGCCTCTGTCCGCCGTAAGTGATTCTCCAAGCCTCACCGCAGAGCTTGCATTTACAATTCAAATAAGAGAAACCAGAACTTTGATGCCTACTGTGGATGGTGCAAAGTGGACAGGGCCAGCAAATGCGTTGGATGACAGAGTCACCCTCCAAAAGGTGCCCAGAGCAATAGAAAGGCGATAGATCTCATGGGTACAGGGAACGGGAATAAATCCAGCTCTCTGAAAACAAAAGCGCTGAGATGCAGCATCTCCCTGAGAAACATCGCGACCAAGACGTGCGCAGAGGCCACCGCGGAGGGAGAAAAGGCACAGGACTTGGGTGTAGATGATTCACGGGGATGGAGTGAGAGGACGGAGGCGAACCCTTGGCGAACGGTAAGGTCCGGCCCCGTCCACAGCAGCGACGGCCAGCAGCAGCTGCTGGGAGCTTGTCAGAAAGGCCCCGCTCAGGCCCCACCAGGGTCTGCAGAAACAGAATCTGCTTTCCAGCAAGGTCCCGGGTAAGTGGAGCGCAGCGAATGAGTGAGAGCCAGTGCGGCTGCTGTGTCATGCGGGCCTGTCCCTTTGCGTTCTGCCAAGGAAATACAACACGCCTGCGCTGAAGAGCCAGCCCCTCAGAGGTTTCCAGAATCTTCCTTCCCTGGGTCCTGACATGCTCCCCAGGTGGCGACAGAAGCCAACTATGGAACGGAGCAGTTATTCCCTCAAGAAAGGACCACTTTCAGCCCTACTATGAAGCTAATCTATACCTTTCATATGAAGGCTAGAACCCAGTTATAGCGCAAGAAATGGGGAAAGGGGCAAGGCAGGGGAGGGGAGGGGGGAGGCTGGGAGGAGGGAGGGTGATTGGTGGGATCACACTTACGGTGCATCTTACAAGGGTACAAGTGAAAATTACTAAATGTAGAATATAAATGTCTTCATATAGTGATTAAAAGGCCATGAAGGCTATGTTAAATAGTTCAATGAAAA